>CAJQUW010010739.1:0-167359 GCA_907163375.1 Prostheceraeus crozeri
CTCTATCTTTATGTTTTTCTTTATTCAATTCACTTATTTTTAACTGTGATAACGAAGGATATATTCTTGCGGTTTCTTCCACGTTTGTTTCTTCCATTTTTAAAGAAATATTATTAGACACATGATATATTTTAAAAACCTGAAAGATGGATAAAATTCATGAATTTGAAATTCTCAACTTTTATAATTTTCGGTGTCCTGGAACGGTCATGATTTAAGCAATGAAAAATGTCATAATCACTAATTTGAGATTCTTAACTTTTATGATTTTTTCGGTGTCCTGGAACGGTCATGATTTTGGGAGCAAAATGTCATAATCACAAATTTGATATTTTGAAAAATTTGAAAATTGGGTATTTTTAAAAACGTCATAAATTCATGAATTTAGGTCTTCATAACCTGAAAAAGGGTTCAAATTCATGAATTTATGTCGTTTTTAAAAATACTATTTTTTCAAAAAATGATACTTTTTAAATGGACTAAATTCATGTATTTAGGTCTTAAAAACCTGAAAAGGGGTCTAAATTCATGAATTTATGTCGTTTTTAAAGATACTATTTTTTGAATTTTATGGTGTCCTGGAACGGTCTTTTGCCCATTACTGATGCGAACATTTATTTCGGAACTTGAATAGATAGTTGTTTGTTTTGAGACTGCTTGCCCAAATGCGACAATTGTGGCCATTTTGACTATGATGACAATTTTATTTATTTTCATAACTAGGTTAAGTTATAAATACGTGGAAGTTGCTTCATGGTTAGCTTCCCAATTTCATGGATTGTTGCAAGAGATCTTGGATATTCGCTAAAGGCAATAGAAACTGTTACAAATCTAAATGAAAATATCAAAGCTGGCGATTTGGTTGAACGACTAATGGATCTGGATGAGCATACCATGAATGCTAATTTGGATCGTAGTTGGATAGAAGATTTCTCAATGCTACATTATAAAGACAGTGAAATTAGGAGGATGAAATTGGAACTTTCTGAAACGGAGATAAAAATTGTGAAACCTTCAATTGATTTATCGAAATGTTCTATCGATGAAAGTGACTTCAGAAAGAAATTAGAACAGAGGCGTTTAATCTATTATGTGAACGGAACTGCATTAGGTGTTTTGAACGGGAAAAATCCCTTCTCTTGTTACCATGTTCTCATTTTGTCATGTGTTCTACATGCTATATACCCTTGGAAACTACATTTTGTCCCCTTTGTGATGGAGAAATAATTTCAACAGTCACTGTATATCGTTCATAATGAGTCATCATGCGTGTCTGTGATTGGTTGCTATTGTGCAGCTTTTGTATATAAGGTTATCACACTTCTATTACAACTATATGTGTTGAGGATTGTAGACATTAATAAACATGCCATTTACCACGATCATTCCTGTTTCAATTATTCACAAAGACAATCTGTTTACTAGCAAGATTTTCTACTCTGTAAATGATGTTATTGGTTACAAAGCTGATCTCATAGATCTGATGGAGGATATTGTCACATTCTATCATTGTGAAGATGATATTGAACTTCAGAAACTCTTAATGAGGACATTGACCAATGCCCTTACGCGAGTACTACGATTTTGGCTCGATGAAGTGTTCAAGCCTCTGAGTTTGACGGAAGATATTCCACAGAGTTCTCGTTGCTATTGTGAAATGAGAACACGGAAATTGAAGACTTGTTTGCATGATATAATCGTATTTAGCCACTATGACGAAAATGGTGGTAAATTCAAGGTGGACATGTTTACCGGACCCCCGTCGATGAGCGTCAATGTGGCAGTGCAAGATGACCGGACATAATCAAGTTTAGAGCATACTATGCTAATCTTTTAAAAGTCTTCGCTTCAAAACCATGCTGTTCATGCTGTCCTCTATCAAAGGATTTAATGTGTAATATAGAACAGCTTATAACTGCAACGACTCAGACTTTGAGTGATGTTGATGACTACGACCTACCATCTGTTACCGTTTGACTTTGTTGCATGGAACTAGGCAAAAATGTATATTTTCATAAATGCTTTGCTTTTAACACAATAAAATGACTGCAAAACGAAAGGCATCTTTTTCTCGGAAGAATGGTTCTTTTAGACCTTCAAGTCAGTTTAAGAAGGCGTTGCGAAAGTTAAACAGCATGCGAAACAATAAAGTTAAGTGCAAATTAATTCAAAACTCAAGTGATGATTTCATCCGTGATTTGGCTTTTCCAATACACAAATGCCTCCCAATATAAAAGCCTTTATTGAGTACTGATTCTCTAAACAGCATTAGAAAAATTTCAAATCCAAGAAGCAGTGATATGAAAAGGCGGAACTTAGTTCAGCGTGGAGGTGGTGGGTTTTTGAATATGTTGAATGATATTGGAACAGCATTTACAATGTACTCAACAGTCCACTAGGGAAAGTTGTAGCAGTGCCGCAGTGTTGCTATAGACGACAAATCATGGATTGACACGTCATCATTGATTGATGACTCATGTGAATATGTATATAAGAGAGACGCGCTTGTGCTCTCTAATCACTTTCAAGCTATCATTCATCGCTGACGGTTGAAAAGCTCCGAATAAGTACAACATTGAATTATGTCTCAAAAAATGTTTATAGTTAGAGAGGAAAGCGACTCATTTGAACGTGATCTCTTTAAATTCCGACCGACAAGGAAGGTTCAAGGGATTGGAAATACCTTTTACTTCCAAACGTTGAGCTATGGTGACGATGGTTTCTACCTTCAAGTTCCATTTTTCCAAAGTAATGGTATGTCTTCATCTGGATATAGCAACATGAGACAAATGCGAGTGACCTTTCTGAAATGGCAGCAGATGATACTCAAAACCATCGACTCTTTGGCGAAGGAATGCGTTGTGTTGCCCGAAAGTGCTCCTACACATTGGAGGAAGGCGTTAGAGGAAGGAAGGGGCTATAAGGATTTACCCGAGTTCGATACGCTATTCTTGAAATTGTCCGATCACTTTCAAGCATTCGATCTACTTGGAAATACAATGGAGTGTGATGATCTTTAGCGCGGACGATACATGGGTTTAATACACGTCAACGGACTATACATTGGTGCTCACGGCTCAACCGGAAAAGTGGCATCGTTACAAATGAAAGTTCTACAGTTGGTTTATGAGCCAATGCCAATTGATAAGTGTCTAATCACCATCCATAAACCTACTTCAAAAGATGGGAAGGATGTTGAAGAAAGCAAAAAGCGGGGACGGAAATCCAAGGAAGGGAGTGTTAAGTTGAAATTGAAACGCCAAGATGCTCAAATTGACGCGAGAAGTTATTTTAATGCTGACATTGATGAGGAAATACAAATGCTGTGAATATGAAATGAAAGTTTCTAAATGTAAATAAAGTTGTTATGGAACATGACTTGTTTTATTCTAAGCAAACTGGTGGGTGTTGGTCTTTAAAGCTTTTGAAATTTCAGGATGACAGATTTTCGCCTATTCACTGATCGCACAATGTGTGTGGCCGGACCAAGTCAGTCCGGTAAAACTACTTTTGTAACTCAATTACTACAATTTAGAAATGAGATGTTTAATAAAGAAATTAAAAGAGTTAAATGGTGTTATGGCATATTTCAACCACAACTACATTCTGCACTTCGCCAGAAAGGTTATGATGTGAAGCAAGGGTTACCGACAACTGAAGACATCAAAGCAGGTGACTTAATTGTGCTAGATGATCTATTGCGTGAAAGCAAATCATCGAAAGATGTAACTGAAATGTTTATTCAGACAGCACATCATAGGGAAGCCTTCATAATCTATATCACCCAAAACATTTTTGATGGAGGTAAAGAGCAAAGAACTAGGAGTTTGAATACACATTATTTGGCAATATTTAAAAATCCAAGAGACAGCAGTCAGATACATCATCTCAGTGGACAGATATTACCTCAACAACCTAAAGTTCTTTCAAAAATATATGAAGATGTAACTAAGAAACCACATGGCTATCTATTTATTGATCTAACCCAGGAATGTCCGGAACGACTTCGATTTCGAACAAATATCATACCTAATTCCGCTGAACCAATGACAGTTTTCTCGGTTCACAGCTAGTTTTAAGCAATGTACTTTGTTGCCTTATTATTATTACAAACATGTCGTATTCAAAGATGGTAGTCATTCCTCAAGAGGAGTATATACAATTGACTACATTACAAAGTGCACAAGAAGTCAAAAATATAGATCAACCTATTACGAATCAACTTAAGGAACTAACACAAAAGGATATGGAAATTCAGAAGATTAAGGATCCCTATCGACGAATGCAGTTAGCAGCTGAAAACATTGATGAGAGGAGACAGATTCGTGATAAGTTGCGACGATTTATAACCTTGTCAACACCTCGACCATATCGTGTGCGCGCTGAGCGATTATTTGACTTCATTGATCCACATGTGAAGTTCAATGAGAGAGGGGAGATAATAGATGAAACAACTGGTGATGTTATTAGAAATAGTCACATAGATGACCTTCTGCAATATGCTGTCAGAGATGTAAGGCGAAAAACTAGGTGCACCACAAGGGTGGTCATATTTTCAGAAAATTTTATCTGATCAAAATGTACCACATAATATTATTGGAGGACCGACTGTGAATGAGATGGACAAGGGTCACTTACAAGATGAAACAAAAAGTAAAACACCCACGATGGCGGTCAAGCGAGAGCTTCATGATCCCGATGATCTTCAACCAAAAAGAGCTACTAGGCGCTCAATGCGCGTTGGAAAGGATTATAGTAAATATTAAGCAAATATAAATTAAGCTTTGCTTCTCTCATATCATGTCGCTACAGAAGTTTTGCTGCTGTTTGAAATCTGCGCTCGAAGGTAAAGGTGAAGAGGGCATAGAGGTTGATATCAATTGTGTTAGCAGTTGCTGTGGGAGTAATACGCGTGCAAATCAGAACAAAGACGATGAGTACAGCAGTGAAACTCAGAAAGATTTATTACGACTTAAATCACCCCGCAAGTTTCAGTCGTCCGGAGGTTCTAGCTCGTGCAGCAGGTGTGGGAATAGAGAAAGTCAAGAAGTGGTTAAGGAGTCAACCGACTTACACTCTTCACAAAAATGCGAGAAAGCGGTTTCCAACGAGAAAATATGTTGTTAACAATATAGATAGTCAATGGCAAGCGGACTTGGCTGACATGCAACAGATATCACAGTACAATGATGGCTATAAATACATCTTAACCGTAATAGATATTTTATCTCGCTATGCTTGGGCACGTGCGCTGAAATCTAAACGAGAACCAGAAGTTGAAGCGGCTTTTCAGAGCATTTTCGATGAGGGGCGTGTTCCGCAAAGAATACAGACCGATCAAGGGAAGGAATTCGAAAACTCTCATGTTCGAAGTCTCCTTAAAAGTCATAATGTGGAATTGTTTAGTGTCAAAAGTGCTTATAAAGCTGCCATGGATGAGAGGTTCAATCGCACACTGAAGACAAAAATATGGCGCTATTTCACTGCAAAAAATACACATGTTTGGATAGGTGAGCTGCAGAAATTTGTTAAGAATTACAATGAAAACTACCATCGAATCATTAAGATGAAACTTGTTGATGTTACCCCAGATAATGCGATGGATGTATGGCTTCGATTGTATGATAAGAAAGTGAAAAACATTTCCAATGAAAAGAAAATTAATGTTGGTGATAGAGTTCGGATTTCAAAGGTTAAGTCTACATTTGAGAAGGGGTATCTACCTAATTGGACTGAAGACGAGTTTTTTGTAGATGAAGTAAATACAAAATTTAGACCCACCATGTATAAATTAATAGATTACCATGGCAATCCAATTGAAGGAAAATTTTACTCTTATGAATTGCAAGTAGTAGACAGAAGTGAAGAGATGTATATGATTGACAAAATAATTAGGAGGAAAGGTCATGGCAATCAAAGGAAATATCTAGTTAAATGGAAAGGATATCCTGATTCATTCAATAGCTGGATAACGCACCAGGATCTACAAAATGTGGAGGTGGGAGACACTCGTAACTTTTAAGCTAATATAGCATGTGACTTCTTACATATATGTCTACTAACTTCAACATCATTCTTCCAAGCAATAGCAGCCCCAAGATATTCCCAAGTAACAAACCATCTCTCTACTCTGTTGAATTCGCTAATCCAATTACTCTGCATGGACCCCATGAAGTTGCTCTAACTGAAATTACTTATTACAACGATATCAGTTTGCTAAAGAACAACTATTTTGAATTACATAAAGAAGTGCGAGAGAAGGATGATTGCTTTCGCATATTTCAAAATAGTCTACATGGTACATGGGCTTTTCATCATCTAACTTTACATCCTTTTTCAACATCTTTACCATCTGTCCAAAACATGATTAAAATTCAAAAGGCATTTGCAACGTCAACTTTTGATTCTAAGGTTCCCACAATAAGCTTGCAAGATACAGAAAAGGAAATCGGTAGAATGATTGAACGAATAAATGATCTCTTCAAGCTGACTTTGAATAAATTCTACAAACCAGTCATAAAGGGGTCAACAAAATTGATGAAGGAAGGGAAGCATGTTCTTCTTGTATTAGGTAAGGATTTGAGTCATACTTTTGGGTATTCCAGAACAACTTTCTCATCAAGGTATTTGTACAATGGACGTGGGTGGAATTCGGAGAGGAAAGTCACTGATTTTCAATGTAGAATTGTGCCATTGTATGCATTACAAAAAAGGAGCATTCGAGTAAAAAATAAATTTGAGGTCATTAGAAGTGTTGAAGACTTTGCAAGAAAGTTTCAAGGATCAGCGCCAGAAACGTTAATGACTTGTGAATATAAGAAAGAGAAAGTAACTATATTTACTGTTGAAACGGAGGCAGAATTTATTGTTTTTACTAAAAAGACACCATTGGAAAAGTCTGAGTCCGCTGTTATTGAATTCGGATCTGAAATGATCGGGATGTTTAAGGTCCTTGAAAGCGCACCTTGGTTGACAGAGTTAAATGATACATTCAAGGTTCAATTGTCCTCTTCTAAACTCAAAGCATCAACAAATGCTTCACGGGATATCCACGTATACAGCGAAGACATATTGGGTGATGAATTGTCTACTTCCAGTGAACTTGTAAAAAGAGTTAATTTGAACATTGAAAGCTTGAAAACGCCATCTGAATTGTGTACAAAGTTAAATGAGTTTGATGTAGATTACCTTGATGCAGATGAATATCACTTTTCTTATGATCCACATAAGAAACGCATGATTCTAAAGGTAGGGAAGAACTCTCTTATCAAGCTGGATAGCGTGTTAACGTCCACATTGGGATTCTCAAAATCAACTATTTATGAAGGCACATCAATAGGCGATACAGCCCCATCACTAGAGCGTGATATAAGTAACTTATACGTCTATTGTAACATTATTGAATATACAAGGGTTGGCGACATTGAGGCCCCACTTCTGCGCACATTTCCTCTCTCATCCGTAAGGAAGCAACTAATCAATCGAGAATTTATTAACACGATGTATGTACCAATGAGCAGAAATGTCATCAATAGAATTGACATATCAATTCATGATGATACAGGTGAAGTAGTACCATTCTGTGGTGGTGTTACTGTTTTAACACTACACATCAGGACACGAGATTAAGGCTTTACGCTATTGTGGGATCTATAATTATCTACAGGACATAATGTCAGGCATTTACAGTGGTCCATCCTATCAGAGCGGCTATCCCGTGTTTGCTGGAGGTAGACGACAAGTTGGAGGAGGCATATTCGGTGCACTAAGACGTATGGTTCTCCCAACACTCAAAAAGTATGGCGTACCATTCATGAAACGGGTTGGAAACAGAGCTTTAGACTTTGGTGCAAATTTTGCAGCTGATGCACTTCAAGGGGAGAATATCGGTGAATCCATGAAATTGCGTGCACAGCAATCTGCCATAGACGCATTAGATGATTTAACAAAGACGAGGCGTACAGTTTGGAAGAAACGTAGGAAGTCAAGACAAGTTGGATCAGGCCGAGTTACTAAGCAAAGGCGTAGGAGAAGTAAAAACCCCACCAGAGCAGCACGTTCTAAATCAAGACGTCGTGTGAAAGCAAGAAAGCGCAAACGAAATTCCACAGCGACTGGAAACAAGTCAAAACGAAGGAAGACAACATATTTGTAAAGCTAATACGATGCAGAGTATCAATTCGGCTTTGTGTTTCTTTGATTCACCCCCTCATCAAACTGACATTATTTCCTCAACTATTGTTGATATAGTCCCCACAACAAATATCGATGGTAACCAACAGCCTATTCAGTTTGATATACCTGCTAATCCACAAGATTATATTGACTGTCAATCCATTGATTTAGAATTGTGTATACAAATTAAGAAGACTGATGGTACCAATATTGATTCAACGAAGGATAAAGTGGGATTGACAAATCTTCCTATTGCCAGTCTATTCTCAGATGTGTAGTTAATATTGAATGACAAACAGATTGAAGGAGGGGATCGAGCATATCCCTATGAAGCATACATAAATACAATGACGCAATTTCAGAAGCAAGCTAAACAGTCACTCTTGCAGGTTGCCGGCTGGTATGATGATCAGCAAGGGAAATTTGATGAGGTTTCAAATGGAGGTTTAAAAAAAAATTGGAATTGACAGCAGATTCAAGTAATGGGCAAAAGACCGTTCCAGGACACCATAAAATTCAAAAAAATAGTATCTTTAAAAACGACATAAATTCATGAATTTGAACCCTTTTTCAGGTTTTTAAGACCTAAATACATGAATTTAGTCCATTCAAAAAGTACAATTTTTTCAAAAAATGGCATTTTTAGAAACGACATAAATTCATGAATTTGAACCTTTTTTCAGGTTATGAAGACCTAAATTCATAAATTTGGGCGTTTTTAAAAATACCCAATTTTCAAATTTTTCAAAATCTCAAATTTCAGAATTACAATTTTCACCCTTAAAATCATGACCGTTCCAGAACACCGAAAATCATAAAAGTTAAGAATCTCAAAATTTGTGAATTACAATTTTCTCGCTTAAATCATGACCGTTCCAGGACACCGAAAAATCATAAAAGTTGAGAATTTCAAATTCATGAATTTTATCCATCTTTCAGGTTTTTAAAATATATCATGTGTCTAATAATATTTCTTTAAAAATGGAACAAACAAAAATGGAAGAAACCCCAAGAATATATCCTTCGTTATCATATGAACGTAGTTCTACTTTAATGGACATTGAAAAAATGAATAAAGAAAAACACAAAGATAGAGTACGCTATATGAAAGATAAGGAATCTCAATTATTATTAAGATTAGAGCATTATAAAAAATTAAGAAAGAGATGGACTAAAGTTAAGAATGTAACACAAGGAATTGGCATATTCTTAACAATAAGTTTAGGTGCTTTAACAATTGTTATATCTTCAGGTGTTTTAGTAATTCCAGTAGTTGCTACAGCTTTAACAGGTACGGGTGTTTTTGCAACTTCACTTGTTACAATGTTAGATAAATCTTTAATAACTAAGAAACGAAAATCATTAAAAACTAAGCATTTACATATTAAAGAATTCTATGACAAATTGCATTACTACTTTCAAAGAGTATGTGATGATAATGTTATTACGTTAGATGAGATTGAAAAATTTGATCAAATAGCTAATGAAGTAAATCAAATATCATTTCAATTACAGTCAGAAAAAGTTGATGATAAGAATAAACAGGATGGCAAAATTTCGAGTGATGGTAAAACTTTTACTGATGGTAAAATTTCTAATGAAGAAAATGATAAAATTTTCTTAGAAGAGCTAAAAATTTTAAGCGAAAATTTAAGCAAAACTTTATTAAACAAAACTTTATTAAACAAAACTTAAAACGAGAAAACTTTAAACGAAAAGATGTCAGACAACAAAGCAATAAAAAAATAATTTGTTCAGTAAAATGTTTTTTGTTGTATTCCAATGTTACCACAAAATTCAAATATTATATTTTAAAAATGGATAAAATTAGAGCTGACAATTTTAAAAGAATAAAACAATTAGAAGAGTTAATAAAACAAAGAAATATTATGAAAGAAAATCATCTTCAACATAGAATGATAAAAGCTGGTATTCAATCTGATATGTTTGAAAAAATGCAGCAAACCGAGCAAGTAAAAACTGATTTTGAGAAAACTATGAAACCATTTAAAACTCTTGAAAAAGAACTTACAAATAATGATAAACAAATTGATATAACAGATCCAGAACACAAAACTATATTAGATGACTATGGATTACTAGAATCAAACATTAATAAGAAATTACCAAAATCTATGCAATTTGAACATTCTATTTCATTTATAGATGGAAAAACAATACCTAGATTTTATCTCGGACAAAAAGAAATATTTCCACAACCTTTTCGAGGTTTAATTTTTTCACCAGATAAATATCCTTTTAGTTTAGATAGAAATTTTGTTGATCTTTTAAGAGGAGCAGATTTAAAAAATTATGCTGTAGGAGATCTCATAAAATATAAAGCTATGTTAGATAGAGTTGGTGCAGTAAAATCTCTTAGACGTTATAAACAATTAGAAAATTTATTATCAACGGGAGTTAAAGTGGGAAAAAGTTTTAAAACAGAAACAACTGTATTCTTGCCAGATGATCCACAAGAATTACTAAATAGATTAAATATTTTAATATCTGCAATAAAAGAAGGACATAATTCTAGTTTCAATGAAATTCATGCTATATTAAAAAGACTGTTAGAAAAGAAGATTCTAAATGAAGAGGATTATAAAAGTATAACCGGACATCTCTGATGTCTTTAAAGGCTTCGCCCGTAGCTGAAATATGTTGTTTCTGATTTTTATTTATGATTTTTATCTATGATTTTTATCTACGATTTTTATCTATAATATTTATTCAAAATTTTAACTAAAAAATGTGTTCAGCAGATTTAGACAAAATTAATAATCATTTAGAAAATTTGACAGAGATTTTGGGTTCATCAAAATTTAGTACGACGTTAAAAATTATATCAACTACTTCATCACACACTTGTAATTTAGAACCCATTCTACATTTGGAACAAAATAAAAATTATCAAATTGCGTTGACTAGTTTCTCTACATTTAACGCTATTCAAAATGTTATAAAAGATGTGAATGATCAATTTAGATATTCTACTGATAAAGGCAAAACATGGAAAATATTAACTTTTCTTCCTGGTTCTTACGAAGTTGAATCAATATCAAATGAAATTAAGAGACATTTAGGTACACCATTTAAAGATAAGAAACAATTACATTTCGCAGTTGAACCGGCAGTTAATAAATTTTCTCTTACTTTAGACGAAAATCATCAAGTTGATTTTAATCATGATAGATCATTGTCAAAGCTATTAGGATTTAATAAACAAACCTATAGTCAAGGTTATCATTTCGGTGAGAAGATTCCAAAAATAACTGAAATAAATTCAATTGTTGTACATTGTGA
Organism: Prostheceraeus crozeri; assembly: GCA_907163375.1. Lineage (NCBI taxonomy): Eukaryota > Metazoa > Platyhelminthes > Polycladida > Euryleptidae > Prostheceraeus > Prostheceraeus crozeri. Next base: position 11,479 of record CAJQUW010010739.1, read on the forward strand.
CATTATTGAAGGAGGATATATAAATGGTAAATTATCAAATTTAATATTCAGTTTTCCAGCTTTTACTGTACCCATTGGTTATAGATTAAATGTATTTCCCCAAACATTAATATATTTTCCTATTACAAGAAAAACTATTAACAACATTGGCATTAGAATCACTGATGATAAAGGACAAGAAATAAACTTTGGAGGTGAAGAGATTATGATAGATCTTTTGGTTCGGGAGGTATAAACCCCCGTTCGGGAGGTATAAACTCCCGTTCGAGAGGTATAAACTCCCACGCGAAGCTAGAGAAGTTTAATTTTCTTCTTCTTCTTTAAAAATAAAAATAAAATAAAAAAAATTTTTTTACTAAAAAATGAGTGAAGTACTACCATTAAATAAAAAAACTCAAATTTAATCATCATCTCAATTTTATCTAATAAAGTTTTGTCAGTTATTTGCGGAAGATCAGGTTGTGGTAAAACGTATCTATTATTTAAAATTTTAACGACTCCAAATTTTTTGGATTATAACAATCTTATAATTTATACAACAACGGCAGAACAACCCGTCTATCAATTTTTAAAATATGGATTTGAAAATAATCTTAAAAAACAGCAATTGCTTCATTATTCAAAGAATATGAAAAATCTGAAGATGAAGAAGAAATAAGTTCGTGGTGTGAAGAAGCAGCAAAAAATAATCAGTTAGTTGAATCTAATAAAAATAAGCATATAAAGATACAATTAATAGATGATAGTGGTAATATGCAAGATCCTAGTAAACTAGATAAAACAATGAAACATTGTGTAATTTTTGATGATTGTGTTAATGACAGAAATCAGTCAGTTCAGAGAAATTATTTCACAAGAGGTAGACATAATAACTGTAGTGTATTTTATTTAACACAAAGTATGTATTCATTAGACGGAAGTGTTATTAGAAAGAATGCAAATATATTTATACTATTTGAAATAAATGCAAGAAACTTAAGTGATTTGTTAAGAGATTTATGTGTAAGAAATAAAGATGAATTTAAACAATCGTGTAACAATGCTTGGTCAAAAGATTATGGCTTCATTGCAATTAATATTAATAAAAAAATTCATGATAGAGTTATAGAACATTTGTTTACCGAGTGATAAAAAAATATACAAATATAGTGTTATAATATTTTTTATTTTTATTTTATGTATATATCAAATTTGACTATCTTAGAAATTAGAAAATTAAAAAGGTTCAGTAGTTATTCCATCAGGTAAAATTTTTCTTTTATCATCAAATGGATCTAATGCTAATTTATGTTCTTCTTTTAAATACATGTTATGTTTTTTTGAATTTAGTCTATAATTACATGCTGTTTTTATTTCATTATTAAATAATACATTTTTATAATCTTGAAATGTTATTTGATTAGCCACTGATGCCTTTGAAATTCCTTTTAATGTTTTATGTGTTTTAATATTATTAGTTGTATCATAACAGTAACATTTAGATTTTAAAAATATAGCTTCTGTTATGAAATCTTCATTTCCTTCTAATTCATCTTTTACTTTACATAAATCAGAAGGATGAATGATATCTTTTATTTTATCTATTTCTTCATCAAGTGTAGAATTATACGGTATTGTTAATTCTAAGAAAAGAGAATCGGTATCTGTAAAGTGTAATTTATAGTTTTTGCCATAAGCAGGTGCTAAATAATCATATATAAATCTATACATAAATAGTTTAGCTAATTCTAATATAGTGAAACCAATGAAATTAAATTTATCATGTTTTACGCTAATTCGACGTAAATGTACAGCACATAGTTCATCACTAAATCTAGTAGTTCTTTCATATGTAGGTTTCCTTGTTAAATTTTGAAACCTATCTTTATCATGAACTATTTCAATATTTTGTCTATTACGCACATTTTCTAAAGTCTTACCATAAAATGCGTTATTCATTAATTTGAAGAACACGTTTCCAAAATCATCTTTATTTCTTTTAGCTATTTTACGTTTTTCAATATTGAACTCTATATAATCTTTTAACCACCTAGATTTTCTATACACTAGTTTCCGGTGAATTTTTGTGAGAATCATTCCATGATCTAAATACCAATCTAGCATTCTTCCTTCAACAACATACTTTTCTTTATTGCTTTGTGTTAACATAAGTTTTTTTGTTGGTCTGTATTTCTTAGGAATTATAGATTTTTGATAATCTGAAAAATCTTCTATATTAGAAATTTTGTTTTCGGGACAGAAAGGAAAATATTTTGTTTCATCTTTTATTTCATCAGGATATACTAAATCAACTTCATATATATAACCATGATTATAATTTCCATCATATGTTTTTTGATAATCAAGAATATTACACCATTCCATCTCACCTGTTGGCAATTCTTGTATCATGCAAGAAGAATATAAGCTATTAAAATCATAATATAACAAATAGTTTTCTCTCATGAATTCATCAATTGCATTTTCACGTTCTACTCCTTCTCGTTTCGTTCGAAAAATTTCTAATATTTTTTCTTTTTCTTCTGGAGATAAAGGTTTCATTATTCCATATTCTTGTGGATTTACTTTCTTATTATAACATTTAACATACCTATTACCTAAAACTGATGAAACACCACCTCTAATCCGAGATTCAAAAATAATAATTTATCATATGTATTTTCTTTATAATGTTTAAGCTTAACGGACTTTGTCCTAGAGCCATTGGCTTGAACACCAGTATGTTTTAATCCTGCTAACCATGTTAAACCTGGTGTAGAATAACAATAACATAGATCTAATCCGTAATATTCTAAGCACATATCACGAAAGTTTTCAAAAAGATCAGCAAGGATTGATACATCTATCTGAAGAAATTTCATTGTATAATCATACATTGTTCTACAATTTAACTCTCTCCAATTTTTTTCAGCTTCTGCATAGTCTTCTTCAGATAATTGTGATTGTTTTAATGTTGATGTAAATTTATTTATTGAAGGAAGTTGTTTTTCTTCCATAATTTTATTCACAGAATCAAAATCTCCAGTTATATATTCATGCGGAAATATGGCTTTTAAAGGTTTTAAATTATATTTATTTAATATTTTACATTGTTCAGATTTCAAAGTTTTTCCCATAACATCTAATGAATAAGGAGTAAAAAATCTAAATGCATCTAAGATTCTAATACAACCTAATTGCATTGAAAAATATTCTTCTTCTGTTTTACATAGTACATTTATTTGTTGTTGGTGTAATTTTTCAGATGAAAATAAATCTTTCATTACTAGATGGAAATCATATTTAGAACCATTATAGAAATATAGAGGAACAAAGTTATATTTAAATTTATTAGCATTAAGATTACAAGAATTATGTGCTGCACCTCTATATAATCCATTTAGATGATCATGATCTTTACCTTATCAAGATATCTACCTCTGCCATTTTTATAATTTTTTGTAAATTCTTTTCCACAGTAATAACAATTTGTTTCATTAGCAAATGAATTTTTTCTTCATCAGTTAATGGCATCATTGGAATATTTGTTTCAAGCAATTGTGAAAAATAATTTTGTAATTCTTCTACTTTCTTTGTAAACATTTCTGAACTATCTTCACCATAGTATTGATAATATTCCGATTTAAATAATTCAGGATAATTTGAATGAATGTACATTCCCCAACATAATGGTTTTTGTTCAAATAAATATTTTTCTTTACTTTGTTCAGCTGCACTTTTTTCATAATTATCATTTTCAGAATCGGGCGAAGCCCTGGAAGACATCTCCGATGTCCCGCGCTTTTGTGTCATATTAACATTATATGCTTCAAAATCACAATAAATAGTAAAGGGTACTTTATTTTTGAAATACCATTTATTGTATTCTAAATAATCATCTTTAGGAAAAGTATTTTCAACTGCTTCATTTTGTTGGCAATTCTCCAAATGTCTATTCATTTCTTCTTTAGTTCTAAAACTTGTCATACATTGAAGACAAGGAAAATTTGTATTATCTGAAGTTTTTGTAAATATAGAAACATCTTTACACAATATAAAATGACCCTGATAATATAAAATATTCGCTTGTACTGGTTGCTTTGTTTGTTTTAATTTTTCAAATTTATCTTGATATATTTCATGTGTTTCATCAATTTGTCTTTGTAAATGTTTTTCAGACTGTTGATAATTTTGATTGAATATTTTCAGCTGTTGTTCATATTCATTATTATATTGTTGATATTTATATTGTTGTTGAGTTTATATTGTTGTTGATATTTTTTAAACATTCATTTAATTCTTTATTTTCTTCATTATTTAATTCTTTATTGTCTTCATTATTTTCTTCATTTAATTTTTTAATCGTTTCTATATTATCTTGATATTTATGGCCATATTCTTGTACTAATATTTTTGTTTGTTGTTGATAATCTGTTTTACATTTTTGTAAACTTTCATTTTAATTTTGTAATTTTTGTTGATATTCTAAAGATAAAGATAAATATTCGGTATCATAATCATAATTATGATTACGTCCTTTATAATTATTATGATTAATCATTATTGGTGATAATGTTTTAACAATTTGAAATTTTTCAGTACATGGTATATTTCCTTGGTAAAAAATCTTATGATGCATGTAATTTCCTCTATCATTATATACTATTTCTGATTGACATAAATTTTTATTATTCAAATAAATTTTTTTTGAATCTGAGTAAAGTGGAGTAATTTTACCAATAGAAACATAATTCACATTTAATTCAAAAACATTTGCTTCAATTAAATTTTTATTCTTTTTATGAAACTTTATTAACCTATTATAATCATATGGAAATTCATGTAAGCCATCAGAGAGATCAAATTCCTTTATGTATTCTTCTTTATTATAATGACTTAGTCTCTCTTTGTGATATTCTGCAGGATGTAAATGTGCTATAATACTCCACAGAAAACAATAATCATCTTCATTTTTTATGTTGATTATTTGTGGTGAACTGAAAGGTAAAGGAACATAACTACCACCAGTATTATTTTTATATTTATCAATTACTATTTTCTTAGATAGTATTTTAACAAATCTCCAACCAGATTCACGTAACTGGGCTTCAATTATACAATTTTCTAATTTAAGTATCATTTGTTCAAATATGGGTCGTATATCATTTACATTATGAATTTCTTGTGAATTTGTAAAATGTCCTTGTATTATTTCTTCAGGAATTCCATCAGGTCCAGTTTTTGTATAAAGTACTTCTACATTCATATAACATTTGAAAGATTTCTTAAATATTTTGAAAAAGTTTTTTAATACATTATAAAAAGTTTCATCAGTTTCATTTTGTTCAACCGATTCATTAAATAAATATTTTATATCTTTTACCGCTTCATCGGTTTTTTTAGTTTCATCAAATTCATCTATTTCGTTAAATTCATCAGTATCGCTAAATAAATATCTTCCATCTAGTACATGTTCATCTTCACTATTAAAAACTTTTTTATATTCCGAATGTGAAAGTAGTAAGAAAACGGCGAACTTACCACCGGCGCGCCCCCCCTCTGGAACGGTAGAGTGTCGTGGTCGGCCGCCGTGGTGCTTCATGTCTGACTCCCCCCCTCTGGAACGGCAGAGTGTCGTGGTGGACTTGGGCGACCGCCAGGATTTGTCTTGAGGCTATAGTGTGTGATGTTTTTCGTGCAATCTGCTGAATGTTGGGTTGTAAAATGGGTTGTTTCGAGTGGAAGGAGTGCTCGGATGGGAAAACGGAGGCCAGATTCGGATTCAGCGTGAAATTCTGCATCGGTATGGTGAATTTGAACGCAATCGGAGAGAAACATTTTCGCTGACGTCCCCCCCCCTCGGGAGAGCTAGCTTCGATTTTGGCTTCCAGTGGACGGATTTTGTCGTGCCATAGCTCGTTTGAAAGCTAAGAGTGAGACAAATTCAGTGAAAGAATCGGCTTGTTCATATCTGTCTTCGTTTAGATGTGAGACGCCATTTAAGATTTTGGAACATTGGCGAAAAACGACAGAGTTAGAATTTGGGACGTTTTGGGCTGTAGCTTCAAAACGAAGCATCGGATTGGAAAACGGATTTCAGATTTGGAATCAGCGTGAAATTCTCTATCTGTATGGTGAGTTTCAAGTCAATCGGAGAGAAAAAATTTTCAACATTTTTCGAAAAAACGACAGAGTTTGAATTTGGGACGTTTTGGTGTGTAGCGCCAAAACGAACCATCGGATGAGAAAACGGAGGCCAGATTCGGATTCAGCGTGAAATTCTGCATCGGTATGGTGAATTTGAACGCAATCGGAGAGAAAAATTTTCGCTGACGTCCCCCCCCCCTCGGTAGAGCTAGCTTCGATTTTGGCTTCCAGTGGACGGATTTTGTCGTGCCATAACTCGTTTGAAAGCTAAGAGTGAGACAAATTCAGTGAAGAATCGGCTTGTTCATATCTGTCTTCGTTTAGATGTGAGACGCCATTTAAGATTTTGGGAGATTGGCGAAAAACGACAGAGTTAGAATTTGGGACGTTTTGGGCTGTAGCTTCAAAACGAAGCATCGGATTGGAAAACGGATTTCAGATTTGGAATCAGCTTGATGTTATTGTCCAATGAGGATCATCATCCAATGAGAATCAATCATTTCTATATAAATAGCGAGCCTTCCACAGTGAGAATCATTCCATCGTTGAATCACACGAGTGACGGACGCACATTTTCTCTCTCTCTAGTTCCCTATTCTATTATCCAACTAAAATGGTAAGTTGCTACTTTCCTCCCTCTCCTCCCTTGAACGTAAACTTAATACAATCTTTTTCATTTTCAGGCATCTACTCCATCTGCTACACTAGTAAGACAAAATGGCGGTCAAACGTTACAAGGTTCGCTACGATCAGATCATCTACAACTGAGGGCAGTGGAAGAAACAACCAAGGTACATAATCCTACACCGCTACAGCGTAAATTTAAACAAGTCTTGCGTTATGACGATCATAGCGTAGTACTCCAAACGGGAATGCTCCCTTCCACGGATGCCAAGATAATGCGCAATCAGTATGGGGACTACATACTGATCCCCGTGAGTCCGTACATTCGCCACCAACTTGATATTATTGAGGAGTATGTGACATTAAATATGGACATTCCTACTCCTCTTGCTCAAGAGTGGAAGGCGAGAGATGACAAGGATACTCCCTATAGAAAGATTTGGGATGGTAATCACATTTGCCTACCAGTATCACATAGGTGCACTTACTATAAGAAGGATGGAGATCATTCAATACCCATCAGATGTGATGAGCTCGGAGAAGGTACTTGGGATATCCTTTTCAAAGTGAATGGGCTATATTATGGTCGACACAAGGATAATAAAATAGCCTCTCTCTCCATGCATATGGAATCCATCCTATATATTCCAAAACCACCCAACGTGGATGACATAATTGATCAAATCCTTAACAGCAGTGGTACGAAGCGCAAGTCGGAGAAGAATGCTGCATCAAAACGCAAATCAAAGAAGGAGAATTACTAGTCCTTTCCTAACTCTACCCTATGACAATTCGCTTACGTGCTTTGAGTGTCGTAGACGTGGTCTTATTAGATACATTTTACTTCTTCGTTGCCATCATATCATTTGCGTATTTTGTCGTGAAAAGCATCGATGTAATTCTTCATTTTTTAATATGTTATAGAACGTTTCCTTAGATGTGTAATTTCCGTTTTAGGCTTCTATCATCATTTTTATGGATTGTGAGGGTGAACCTGTACAGGAGCTCAGTGCTATTGCTATGAACAATTGGTCATATCAGATTGTTAGTGTCTATCATCAACATGCCAACTGCGATTCCAATGTTGATCAATGGTCGAGAAAACACATTCATGGACTTAATCTGAAATATTTGCAAGACTATGGCTTTTCTTGTGAGAGTGCTCTTCTTATTGACTTTAAACGATGGTTAGCTACTTTCAATGTTATACGCATCTTTTGTAATAATCCTGGTAAGGAGAGGAAAGTATTTCCCAATCTAATCATTGATGATATTTTGCTCTCGCCTTGGGATAGTACAGTGAATCAACACTACCATGAAGTCACGAAACGTTTTAAGGATTTGTGTGTTCCTATTTTGTCTGTTCGTTGTAGTAGCTACGTTCATAACCAATGCTTCTTTCCTCCTTACCTCAACACTGCCAAAGTCCTGTATGGTTATCATTGCTCGCTGTATGATAGTTACCAGCTGTATCTATTTTATCTCTTTCAAACCATTGATTTATAATGCATGCTTGTTACCGTTATTCAATAAATGTTACTATGAGAAGAGTTGTTTTCATGCAATGGATGGGTTAGATAAAGGGCGATCATGTCTTTCTCAAACGACTGCGGAACATTACATTTTTATAGGCAAAGTTTAAAAGGAGCTGTTCAAGATTATGTGATAAATTTTCATAAAGATGAGACCGACATCGAAGCAGTGGTCGATGATGCTAGCACTCTATTTCTAGAGTTAATGAGTACATTCTCTGATAGCATTATCATGGCGCGATTAGTTGCGAAAATTAAGTTTAGTCATTTTGGAAAGGAAGAGGTGGAAAGTCGCTCTTTCCATTTTGCTTCTTATTCAATGGAAGTGGTAGATCACCCCGAAGAATTTTTTAAAAGACATGATAAAAATTGCTGAACGTCTTAACGCATTTAACCATCATGGTAGCAGTCTAGTGATTGAAGCGATTTCAGATATTCACATTCAACTTTCCATAAAGAAAAATTGAAAATGCAGTGGTACTTGATTGTAGCACAACTGGTTTTCGAGCTATGTCTGCTCACTCTCGAAGTATATTCCTTCTGTACATGCGTCTATTATTTAGAAAAGGCTAGCAAATTCATATCTTCAAAAAGACTTGCTATAGACATCAGTAACGGTGAAACTATGTGTTGCGATGTATGTAAGCGAAAGGATGGAAATGAAAAGCGCATCTTCAAGAGATGTAAGCATGCTTTTTGTCAACGCTGTTTCATACGTAATTGCATTCAACTTTGCCAATGTAACCACTGTGATATTGCTCATTTCGAGTGTCACTTATGTCGCAATAGTTAGTACCTATGCAAATGTGGTAAAGATAGGTTTTAGCAAAGACTAACACGGAAAATGGCGAAACGTAAAATGACGAAACGTAAAAGTCAAAAGTCTTTAAAGTTTTCTTCAGCCATTCAAGCTCTTCGACGAATGAAAGCAAATCAGCGATACAATGCTATACGACATGCTAACGATAAATTCATTTGTGAAATTATTTCTCATGTGAGGAAGTTGAGGACGAAGAAATTAGCGCCAAAACAACGAAAGTTACTTAAGCGATATGCTACGAAATTGCGTTTCATCTCCAATCCTAAAGTCACCCTTCGAAGAAAGAGGAAAACTCTAACACAAAAGGGCGGTTTCCTTTCAGCAATACTTCCAATGATAGCTCCTGCCGTGGGCAACCTATTGGGTAATATCTTTGGCTCTAAGCGTTAATTATGCAAATGTTGAATCTCAAAGTAATAAAATGGATTTCACACTTCAATGTGATAAAGTTCTGACTGTATCAGGTCCATCTCATGCAGGTAAAACTGTTTTCACGCTGAATTTATTGGATAAAAGAAGGGAGTTGTTTAAGGAACCTATCAATCGAGTGATTTGGTGTTATGGTATTTATCAACCGTCGCTGTTTCAGGAATTGCAAAGTCGCAACTTTATTCGACATGAAGGAATTATTGCAGTGGATAAACTTCAGTCTAATGATGTTGTTGTATTGGATGATTTATTAAAAGAAAGTAAGAATTCAAAAGATGTTACAGATATGTTCACTGGCGCAGCACATCATAAAAGGTGCTTTATCATCTATATCACACAAAATTTGTTTCCTGATGGAAAAGAAGCTCGTACACGAAACCTGAATACACACTATTATGCTATTTTCAAGAATCCGCGAGATAAAAGTCAATTTGAAATTTTAGCGCGACAAGTTGCACCCAGAGGATCAAAAGCCTTAATTGAAATTTTTCAAGCAGCTACTGAAAAACCATACGGTTACTTATTCATTGACTTTACGCAAGAGTGTCCGGAAGAATTTAGATTTCGAAGTGATATTTTGAAAACTCCCATGATTATCTACAAACTATGAGTTCTTATTCTCGCATGATTGTTATTCCTCAGGATGAATATGTACAATTGACTGCCATGCAGCAAGTAAAGCAACCTCTTGCAAATCAAATGTATAGGAAAGAAATAGATTATCAGCAAAATGTTCACATCAAAGATGATCCACATCGTGCTGTATTATTACAATCGGAAACTGTTGAGCAATTGAAAAACTTGAAGAATAAGATGCGTGACTCTGTATCGACTGCTACACCTTTAGCATCTCGCGCACATGCCATATCTCTTTTCAACAGTATTGAACCCCATCTCAATGTAAATGATAGAGGAGAAATCATTACAGATGAAAATAAAGTGATTGATGCTTCACGTTATGAAGACTTGATTCAGTATGGGACACGTAGAAAGCGCCGTCAGGGCTATGTTCCACCTGGTTGGTCATACTTTCTTAAACTATTAAAAAAGCATAATGTGCCAAAATTTGCTTTAAATAATGAGACATTGAAAGAACTTGATTCAACAGTGGCTACTGCTCCAATGCTTCAGGCGATGAAAATGCCAACAAATTGGTTTAAGACGTCACCTGCTACATCCCCTCCCACACTCACTAAGCAAACAAGAGGAAGAACTCGACGTAGATCTACATCACCACTAAAACTAGTAAAAGGAAAACGTAAAACAGCTCCTCCCAGGAAATACATGTTCTCAGACTATTAATATGAAGCAGATGTGTTGCTTGCCATGTAATGAGCCGCCAGAGGTGAATGTCGTTCTCACTTGCACTTGCTGCGCCAGCTCTCACAATGAAACCCCTAAGCAATGTGAACACGATCGCAAAACCGCTAAAGCTAAATGCTGCAGTTGTTGTAAATGTAGAAAGGCAAGAAAACAAAAAGATGAGAAGGAGGAAAAAGAGTCAGTCGTCATCGGCTGAACGTTTGAAGTCAATCTATTATGATGTAAAACATCCGGCAGGATTTGCATCGATCAAGAAATTATCAAAAGCGAGTGGTCTTCCACAATCATAAGTGAAACGATGGTTAAAGGGTCAGGCTACCTATACACTCCACAAACAAGCGAAAAAGAAGTACCGCACCCGCCATTATATTGTTCATGACATCGATGAACAGTGGCAAGCAGATTTGTGTGATGTTGCCTCCATTTCAAAACATAACTCGGGCAATAATTTTATTTTAACCGTCATTGATATTTTCTCGCGTTATGCGTGGGCTCAGCCTTTAAAAACTAAAGAAGGGAAAGGAGTAGCAAAAGCATTCCAAACAATTTTTCGAGAAGGCCGCATTCCAAAAAGAATTCAGAGTGATCAAGGAAAAGAGTTTGAAAATCAGCATGTGAGAAGATTATTTAAGAGGCATGATATTGAGTTGTTTAGTGTAAAGAGTGCTTATAAAGCTGCACTCGTTGAACGTTTTAATCACACATTAAAAAATCGCTTGTGGCGACATTTTACTGCCAACTTGACACAAAATTGGACAAAGGTTCTACAAGATACACTCCATGCCTACAATTACTCTATCCATCGTTCTATTGGACTGAGACCAGTAGATGTAAATGCTGACAATGTAGATAAAGTGCGCGAATCATTACAACGTAAACGCACTCATGTGAAAAGTGATGTGAAAATTGGTGATAAAGTTCGTATCTCAAAAGTGAAGAGTGTTTTTGCTAAAGGGTACCTTCCCAATTGGACAGAGGAGGTATTTACAGTATCAAGGATTGATCAAAGACTCTCCGACCACCTACAAGTTGAAAGATTACGAAAATGAAGAAATTGAGGGTAGCTTTTACCGCGATGAGATTGAGGTAGTCACTGAAAGTGAAACATATTTGGTAGAGAAAATCATTCGATGTAAAAAACGGCAAGGTGAAGAATGGTGTCTTGTTAAATGGACTGGTTATCCTTCAAGTATGAACTCTTGGATGCGTCGTGCCGACATCTTTCATCTAAGTGATCGACAGTGATTCATGCAAAGTTGTAACTAACAATGTTTAGGGTTTGAGCTATGAATCCAACTGCCTCATTTTATTCACGACCCTCCTATGTAAGTGGTGGAGGACAAATTTACATCGGCGCTCGCCGCCAACGTGGAGGTAGCATACTTGGTGCACTGAAATCTGTTGTAGGACCTCTCATATCCAATGTCGGTAGATCTTTAAAACGAAATGTTTTAAGTAATGCCGTTGGCTTTGCTGGTGATGTTGCTAGTGATCTTTCCAGAGGTAGAAGTTTTAAGAGCAGTTTGTTGAATCGTGGGAAGGAACGCGGTTTAAAAACATTGAAGCAGACCTTTGCTGGTATTACTCAAGGAAAGAAATCACATAAACGAATGAATAAAGGAAGGAGGAAACATCGCGGAGCTGGTAAGGTGCGATCTTCAGTCAAAAGGCATTCACGCAAACGTCGCAGAGGTTCTAATCATTCATCAGGCGCTAAACGACGACGCTGCTATAACTTCTAATCATGGAGTGTAAAACTTCCGGTTTTTGTTTGTTTGATCAATAAGCCATACAGACAGATATTCTTAGTTCAATTATTGTAGATTATCATCCTCGAACAGCTGAGAATGCTGGCCCCATTGAATTTGTTATTCCTGGTGGTAGTGATGACTACATAGATTTGAGTTATGCGATGCTTGATTTGAGGTTTAGAATTCAGCAAGCAGATGGAACTGCTATTGACGATGCACATAAAGTTGGACTGAATAATTTACCATTGACTACATTACTTAGCGATGTTTCTCTAACGATTGGAGAGCAGCAGGTGGAAGGTGGTCAAAGCGATTATCCCTATAAATCATATTTCAATCATGTATCACAGTTTCATCCAGCAGCACAAAAAAGTCATATGGAAGCCATGGGATGGTACAGAGATGAAGCAGGAAAATTTGATGTTGAAACAAACAGTGGCTTTGTAAAGCGATCTGCTATGATTAAAGATAGTAAAGTATGTCAGCTATATGGTCCGCTGAATTTAGACTTCTTTAGACAGTTAAAGTTTTTACTCTGTAATACCAGCATGCGACTCAAGCTGACATTGAATAAGCCTGAATTTGCGCTGAATGCATTTGCTAAAGTTGACAATTTTAGAATTCATGTGGAAGATATTGCACTTTACATTCGTCGAGTAGTACCGAATCCAAGTGTCATTAGAGGACATGCTGAAGGTCTTAACCGCCAAAATGCCATTTACCCCGTTCACCATACAAAGCTTCTCACCTTTACAATTCCGAAAGATCAAAAGAGTTTCATGAAAGATGGCCTCTTTCCATCGGAAGCACCAAATCTCCTCATGGTGGCAATGGTTGAAAATGATGCATTTAATGGTAATATAAAGAAGAATCCTTTCAATTTTAAACACAATCATTTAAGTGAAATTACTTTACGTGTAAATGGTGTGAGTCATCCTGGTCCACCCTACAAACCAGATTTTGCTTCAGATCAATTTATGCGCAGTTATGTTGATTTTATGGATGTTTTTGGCTTTTACAATACGGATGACACCAACGGACTGACTATGAAAGAGTTTAAGAGTGGATATACTATTTATGCATTTGATTTGACTGCTGACAGCGATATTAGTGCACCCTATCGTCAAGCGAACGTGCCTCATAATATTCGTTTGGATTTGACGTTCAAAAGAACACTACCTGAGACGATCAATGTATTAATTTATGCAGTCTTCGATTCAAATATTGAAATTACAAAGTATCGTGACGTGATTCTTCAGTATAATCGTTAATGAGTTGGTTGACTGCTGACGATATTAAGACTAAAGTGCAGCGCAATGCAGACGAAGCGACGTTGAAAGCTTTCGATAATGTCTATTCACTCGATACCTTACCACCTGCAGTAAATCACTATCCCATCTTTATTGTGCTAAACACTCATTCGCAGAATTTAGGCGGTGAGCACTGGAAAGCGATCTTTATTGGAGAAGACCGACGTGGTGAACTATTTGACTCTCTTGCTCAACCTCCAAATATACCAACACAGCAGTGGTTGAGAAAACATACGCGCCAATATCAGCGAAATGAACGCATACTACAACATCCACTTTCATCAACGTGTGGTGCTTTTGTACTGTACTTCATCTTAAAACGTTTACATGTATCTCGATTTGTATCTATTATTCAAAACTTTTCATGTAATCTATCTTCTAATGAAAAAATGATTTGTAAGTTCTATCATGATTTGAAATAAAAACATCATGTTGGAAAAATTGTTTTTTATTTTACAATCCGCTGGGTGCGTACATACTCAATGAGATAGTCTAGGATCACATTTGCTTGCACATGAGACTTTAGTCCAGTAATGATCACTTTACTATTATGAAAGATTGCCACATGCACAGGTAACCAACAACTAATGAGAACTGCAGGAAAAAGTTCGGGTTCATAACACAAATTGTAACTGCTGGTACGAATCTTCAAAAATGATAGACTGTCACTCAATTGAGTAGAGATCACCATATTGTCCACCGTCAGATTCGACATCACACACCTCTCCCTCTTCCATATCCGACGTAGTAGTCTTTGTACACGTAGCTCTAAGCGCATTGACTGCGCCGATGAATGAGAAAGGGCGCCGAGAATCTGTACAGTCCCATTTGGGAAGAGTTGAAGATTCCGTGAATTGTTCATCTTCACCACTAACATTTGAGGTCGGCCCGGGTAATACTTGCTGTTTGGAAGGTGTTGGTGTAATGTTGTGAGATCGATTTTGGTGTAGAGTCTGAAGCGACGGAGAATGTTGACGATGGTGTAGCGATGGCGCTTCATGATGAAAGAATGAGTAAATTGAACGATGTACCTTCCTTTTATACTTTTCCCAACTACCTTGATGAAATGTGAAGTTAGTATGGAGTTGGGAATGATAGAGTTGAATTCGCCGATTGTTGACGCGCAACCAGATGCGATTTCCAATACGTGAATGTCTTTTCATATAGAAGTATTTCAGATCCTTCATGATATGATGTAGAGATTGAAAATGACGATAAGATAAAGCAAGCTCTCTTCTCACATTTCCAGTTGAATCTTTGAAATAGACGTTTCGATCATGATCCGTTTCAATACGTTGTAGGGAATCTAGTTTCCAACTCATGGTGCGTGGTAGTCATGTCTGATTAAGATTTGCATAGTAGGGCGATGAACTCACGACGAATAAATGTCATGATGGAGCGATGTATGTATCTTCTATACTTCTCCCAATTGTATTTGCGAAATGAGAAACAGTTTGTGGAATGAGAATGGTAGATTTGAATTTCATTTCTGTAATGTTGAAGCCAAACTTGATCACCCAAGGAGATGAATCTTAATGTTTCAAAATATTCCAAATCCCTCATGATATCATTGAGGTTGACAAATTGTCGCCATGTTAATGTAATACCTCTTGATGTATGACCATGAGAATTTTTGAAATGTACGTTTCCATCACGATCAACTCTGATATATTGTAGAGAGTCCAAAATCCAAGTCTTCATGATGTTATGCAAAGCCGCAGATCAGCAATATGAAAATGTCGTTTTATCATATTTTGCTTAGCAATGCGGCTACAAAGAGATTTGCTAGTAATCGAGCCGCACTCTTTTCTACTCCCATTGATCATGCACAACAGCTAAATGGAAATTGGGAAGTGGGTGTCACTCAACTTGTTTATAGCAACTGAGTCTATACTTTTGATCATGAGGGGATGACTATTAATATGAGACGTACAGCTGCTTACCAATGTGAAAAGGGGTGCCGAGTATACATTCCACAGTGGCCAAAGAAAGATCTCTTATCATGTAAAAAGTTTATATATGATTTCTTGAATAAAGCGTGTAAACATATTGTCCAATTTACTCCGCACAATGATGATCATAATTATGTACATCATGTAGTTGAGAAAGATTGGATTGTTGGTTTATGTCCAAGTTTAAGAAATGATTTAGGTTACCTCGCTAGCGCCTTAACAAGCTATGATAATTTTAACGTTAATTACCACATAAGTGGTCATAAACAGTTAATATATCGAGAGGAAGCTTATTATGTAGATCTTATTCCAAAAAATGAGAAGACGTTGGTGAAGAAGATTGTGATTAAGCCAAGAAAGACAAACATGACTCCTGAAACATTATTGAAGAAATTTAATTATCTCCTTCGAGTTGATGGTAAACAAGTGGCAACATTATTTATATCAAATCATCTAATCATATTGCAATAAGTAAATTAAATGATGATGATCTAGTATTAGTTTGTTCAAAAGATTTTCATCATTTCTTACGACATCGTTCTGCAGCTGTTCATGGAAAATTTGATATGCAATATTTACCATGTGAAAGGTCAAATCAATTTGATACAGAATGGACCGTATCTTTATACAGAAAGTGTGTAGAGCCTTTAGGTGGTATCTTACATGAAACAAGAGTGTTGATGCCTCGCATTATTACTTCGGTTAAATTGGTTGTAGATTATTTAAATGAAGTGATTAATGAGCAACATATTTCATTTTCTGAAACAGAAGTTACTTTGTCTCTCACTATAAGTGGAAAAGGTATTGAACTAATTATGGATAAAACTCTAATGGACATTTTGGGTTTTGATCAAAATATCTTTAAAAGTGGTACTGTAACCAAAGCTAGCGCAGACATGTCACTTTCGCGTCGTATTAACTATTTTCAGATATATTCCAATATTGATGAAGATGTACGTGTGGGAGATGTTGAAGCTCCATTGCTAGCAATGATACCATACCAGCCAAAAAGCTGCAGTATTTTATCTGAGCATACTTTCAAGAAAGTGCATTATACAAAGCTGAAATCAAACTACATCCCACAAATTGATATTGCCATTTATGACGATGCTGGTGCGTTGATTCCTTTTCATAAAGATGCTGTGACAAGTATCACACTCCATTTCCGAATGAAGAGTTAATGCAAAAGTATACTAATATGTTTTTCCAATGTGAATAATATGGAAAGTGAAAATAAGGACTCGTTTCTAATCTACTTGCCCAGTAATGCTTCTATGAATAAATTTCCCAAAAATAAACCATCAGACTATCGAGTAGAATTAAATCGCCCACTACATTTAGAAGGTGAATGGGAGGTTGGCGTTTCTAGTATTTGCTATGATAGCAATATTCAGAATGTGAATGATTTGGAAGAAATGATATTGACTCCTCGCACCCATGATGGAATAACGATGAATAATGCATTCCAGTTCCCATACAATTTAACATCAGATGGAAAGTGGAACTATGAATGGATTCAGATAAAATCAGATTATTATGAACCATTTGGGAATGAGAAAATTATTAAGGCATTCAATAGTGGTAATACTTCCATCATGAAGAATAAGGATCAGAGAGTTTATGAGTTTACTATCTATCATTGGAGTGGGAGACAGTTCCTTCGCTTTCATTCTTTTACTAAAGGTCTTACACTGAGGTTGGATAATGAATTCTATCCACATCTCGGTTTTGGCCATGGACTACATCTAATGTCAATTGCTACTGCAAATGTTAGAAAAGTTTATTGAAATCGAATCAATAAATTTCATTATAGATTTAAAATATTTGATGAAGATGTTGTAGAATGCGAAGAACGCATCATTTTGAAAAAGCGTGGTGTTCAACCTTTATCACTTACTGAGTTAGTAAAACGAAGGGATGAGACTGTGGGTAAGAAGTATGGAGAGAAAATTATGGCGGACAAAAATAAGTTGGTTATTCAGAAATATAATGACAAACTTACAGTTCATTTCTCTCCAACCTTGCGTCATTTTGTAAGACATTATACACCTATTATTGGAAGCGGTGTGGTGTATGCTTCTCATGAATATCACACTAAAGCTGATTCAGTTAATGATGAATGGTGGGTGGACATCTATGACGATCGCATCAAGAAAATTTACCAGTCTTATGAAGAATCTAAAGTTCCTATCAATATAATGCCGCGTCTATATCATACAGTTGAAAGCTTCATTCATGTAGTAAATCCTTATATACAACAGAAGTTGAAGCATGTGATGAAAAGTAAATATGATGTAAAGACACACCACATTTCGTTTTCAATTGAAAATCAACGCGTTGTTCTGAAACTGGGTGATGACATTCAATGTCAATTGAGTAAAAATTTGAAAAACCTCTTTGGTTTTTCAATGCTACAAACTGTGTTTGCTGCTGCGCATACGATTGGTATAGAAACACCAATGACACTTGATAAACATGAACAGCACCTTTACATTCAAAGTGATTTGATTCTACCTATTTCTGTTGGTGGGAAAAAAGAATACATTTTACGTGATTTCATTCATGATAAAGACGCTTCATATGGAATAGTCGAGAAGATGTTTGAATCTATTTTCTAACATCCCGTCGTCAAACAAACTATACCCTCTATTACTATCAAAATTACCAATGGTTTACAAGAGTGCATCCATGTGAAAGATACTAAATCCCTCGTAACTTTAGTGTTTCGGAAAACAAAGTGAAGTCATTGTGATATGTTTATTGAAATAAAAATATGTATATGAAAAAGTCTTTTCACAGATAAAGGGGGAATGGGCTGACTGTAGGCATATATTCACAAGGAAGAAACGATCTCATGCGATACATAAAACAGCAATGTTTATCTACAGAAATCAACATAAAAATACTAAGTTAAGGATGATTATGCTAAGACGTCTCCTGAATGTGGTAGTGTGAGTTTAATTCTTTTAGGTGGTGGTATGTTTGTGTCAGGATGTCCATGTGGAAGAGATATGTTGTGTTCTAACCAGCACCTCTTATCCTCCCATGCTGAAAGCGCCCGTTTCCTAAAAGTATGAGTTTTGATCTCATGCGACTTAGATTTTAAGATTGTCATATTGACAAACGTTATATTTTTATTACTATAGGCTTTCCTGAAATTTTTATGTTTCATGTTAGAGACCAATGATCTTGATATGCCTTTAGCACGCTTAATACTATCGTCGCTATCCTTTAATTTCATACTGTACATTTTTGGACGGAGGAGAATCATTTCATCTATTTCCTTTCCTGCTGTCTCATCCTTAAAGCAGCCAAGTTTTGCCTTATTTTTGATGGAGTAGAGTGGGTGATCAGTAGGATAATTTGATGTATCAAAATATCTTTCTAAAGATTTTCCTACTTCATTGAAATTTACATCTTTTTGAGTGGTAATACCTAAGAAGAAACTATCTGTATCGCCACCCAACAAACGATCCTCTTTTACGAGAGGACATGGTTTTAGTATTTTATAAAAGAGTTGGTACATTTCAAGCTTAGAGTAATCTAGTACAGCTTGGCCAATATAGATGGGCTTGCACAACTCAACTTCAGATTTTATCATTTTAACACCTACAAGGTCCTCATCGATAATGTCTCTATCGATGAATAGAGGTGATGAGACCAATTTCTTAAATTTTGTAACATCATTGACTAGTTTATAGTTTACACGTTTTCTAACATCCTCCATCGTCTTACCAAATAGACTATTATTCTTATACTTATAAAAATCTTTTTCAAAATTATTTTGGGCTAGTGCACGTTTCTGGCTGTTGCTATCAATATATGGTTTGAGGAAGGCTTTCTGTCTAAATTTAATAATGCGGTGAACTCTTTTTAAAATCATACCCATTTCTAAATAAAATTTTAAGATGCTAAAGTGGACTAGATAGTTTTCCTTATCATACTGGGTGAGTAAACGTTTGCGACAAGGCTTATAGTCGGGTTGACCGCATGATTCTAAATCTTTATGAAATTGTTTCATAAAGTCGGAAAACATATCTTTAATCACTTCACCTGATTCGGGTGCGAGTGGAAAATCTACGGTTTTATGTTTAATATTATTTGGATAGATTAGATCTATCTCAAAATAATATCCCCAATCACCTTCATCTGGAATTGCTAGTATGTTAGAAGGGTTAGAGAGATGCTGAATTTCACTATCATCTAACCAGCTAAACTCAGAGTGAGGGAGTGGTTTGGATAGTGAACTACCATATATTATTTTGGTCATAATACTTAAGATGAGTCTGATCATCGCCTACTAATTTTGATTTTAACCTATGTTTATTTACAAATGTGAGACCACCGCGAATTCCTCGCTCAAATAAATTATACATCTCTGGATCTTGTAAGAGATGAATGGTCTCACCAGTCATTTTAAAAGCAGACTTAAATGACATGGATGGCAGACTGACAAAGTGGACGGGATCTAACTTATCTTCTTCTAATGCCACTCGTCGAAACTCCTGAAATACATCAGCCAGCAAAAATACATCTAACTTAAGGTAGGCAATCATATATTCGCCAAATGTATGGCAGTCAAATTTTATCCATGCCTCTTGAGCATGTTCATAGTCCTCTACTGGACAATCTTGATCCGTCAAATCATTTTTAAATTTATCTATGGGCGGAAGAGAAGTCTCGCCGAGTTTATTAATCGCATCAAAATATGCATATGGAAAGACTCCTTTCCGTGTGATGACTTCATCGGTTAGATTTGGATATTGTTTCTTAAGATTTTGTGTTAGTGGAAGAGACTTTAGATTTTGTACGAGAGAGGCCAGTGATGCAGTCATAAATTGGTAGGAATCAAAAAATTTTATATCAAAATAGACCGTCTTATTTTCTTTAGTTTTATCGACAGGCACTTTTGCTGTCATGGCCATAAACTTCTCTCTCGTTTGTGCTATTACATCAAGCTTCCACTCTTTCATTTGACCTAAACCTCCTTTTATTATCATATGGCTGTCGTAGCCCTTGAAATTATGGAAAATGACGGGTAATGTACGCCGTTTCATCCTAAGTGAAAAATTGCATTTTGAACATAGTTCGTTTCTAAATTTACCAGTGATGTGATCATGGTCGCGCACTTTCTTAATCTCATCATCATCAAATGTTTTCCTACATTTGGGGCAAACGTTGCAACTATCAAATTTTGCTTGATCATCTGCTGTCATATGCAATGATCTGCGATAGAGTTCACCATCATACTTTTGTTGAAATTTTACAGCCTGTTCGAGGAATTGTAGGAATTGGTAAATACAATCCTCACCTTGCCAGACGTGCATTTTATTTTTTCTATTTTGGAAATGGTCATGCCATACTTCATAGCAGGATATGGCTGCTGGCTTGTGGATGATATCATCGATATAGCATTCGATGTCAGCATAGATGACACGAAGAGGACTTAGTTCATCGCCATTCTCTCTATATGAAAACTCCTTATCTTTGGGCATGCGCTCCATTTGTAGTTTACCTCGCTTACACCATTCGTAATGAGTTTCAAATCTATTTTTACTCCTAAAGTTGCGAATGCAGCGGTCACAGTAATAAATCTCTGATGAGGTAGAATTTCTTAAGTGGTGGTATAAGCGAGAAATTTTTGGAATAGCGCAGTAGTTCCATTCCTCACTATCATCCTGTCTTACTAATAAAAGGTTGACAACGTGGTCATAACAACTCGAACGCGAGTTGTAGCGGACACCCTTCAATCCCTTTTCCCAAACATGGAGAACTATTTTGATGTTGTTCAATTTTTCAAATTTTTCTATATCTTTAATTTTCATATCTTCACTATTGCAGTCATCAAACTTTAATTCATTCTCCCACTGTTGATACTTACTCTTACGGTATCGGCTATACTGTACATCATTATAGTGGAGAATGGAGAGGACGGCATACTTAAAACATTGCAATTCGCAATCTACACAAATGACTGCTGCTTTATTTCTTAAATTTTTCGGAAGTTTAAAGGAGCCTCGTCCAGAGTAGTTCTCTAATAAAGTGATTTTAATCATGGCGGTCTCAATACCATCAAAAACTAGACCACTATCACGCTCGTTAAATTTATTTATATTTAATTTTAACCCTTGGATATGAAAATTTATCGAAGACTCACAGTCTACAACTTCGGTTGCAGGAGAGGAGGGTATGTGAAACTCCAACCTCTCTACTATTTGACCAGTATGGTGGTCGATTTTTACATATTTTATTTTGAGATAGATGAGCGCCTTCATTCTAAAATTGACTAAATTGTTGAAGAGCGCACCAATCAAAGATGAATTTTGATGAAACCATTCTTCAAAGTCAGTAATGGTTTCTGAGGATTCCATCTGGTAGTTCCTCACTAAATTATTTATCGACACTTCAGAGAGTCGGATAGAGGTGGTGCTGTTAGTATAACTATCGTCACTGTGTGTATGCCGAAGTCTATGTGAAGATAGTTCAAAATGTGACTCAAAAGACTGAATGCATAAATCGCAAGAAAAGGAGACATCGTTAACAGAATCATCCCCACCTTCGGAGATTGATGCTGACTTAGGTCTACAAACACCTCGCTTGATGTGTCGGATGAGATCACGCTTCCTCGTGAAGATGTGCCCACAGTCAGCACATTCCCGATCGTTGCATTCCCGCGACAATGTCGACATGGACTCGCTCGAGATGGGACTGGTATCACCTGAAAGAGAAATCATTCTATCATCTCTGTTCAAGTCTCAGTGTATTTTTACAACCTACCTCGAGAAGGGAGGGCGTTGGTGATGAAGTTGATGCCTGAAATTGAGGAAAATGCTATTAGCCACACGTTTGAGGGAGATGAGTGAAGAAATTTTCAACTTGCCATTTGAACGAAATTATGTTTAAGGTTGATACTTCAACAAGATAGAGACTTCACTCAAATTTGGAATTCACTTGTACGCCTCAAATATAGAATTCGCCAGAGAACACTTCACTTATACGTCTCAAAGACAGAGTGAAATGACACGAATGTCACTTTGCATATATACTTTCATATTCATCATTCATTGGCTGTTCATTCTGATTAGTTGCTTGTTGATACTTAAGAATTAGAAAACATTTCAAAGTCATTATTCACAGTCAACATGACAAGCCCTCCGACAACACCAAACACAAAATTCTCTTCTCCATGCTCAACATCAAAGGCGCTCGTTGCACCAAACGCTCCAACGAAGGGGAAGGTAGAGAAGGTGTACCGACTGGACAATATCAGAAAGTTGTCATTACCAGCGGACGAGGAAGAGGAGAGTGTATGTGAGAAGGAGTGTCCCGACTTAACAGGCGTGAGGTGGAAGTATCTCCAGTACGATACTGACGATGTGATGGAGATCACCAGCACCAAATTCCTCCACCAATTATGGGAGTGGTACACCCCTAACTCCCAGCCACGAACTATGGCGGAGTGGGAGTATATTGACAAAGTGAGGCTCGCAGTGGAAGAACGATTAAAAGTCAAAACGTCTTTCTTTTTCTAGGAAAGCTCCCCATGTCTCCTGCAATAATATTGTGATAAATGGAACCGTAATCGAACAAGTTGATCATCTGAAAATTCTAGGTGTATTTTTCTCCCACGACCTTCGTTGGAATACTCAATTTTCTTATCTATACCGTAAATGTTGTTACGGAATGTCGTTAGTAAAACGCCTACATGTTAACGGAAATCCTGGCACGGTCATTTTGAAGGCCTTTTATGCCTTTGTCTACAGTCATCTAATATTTTGTTGGCCTATTACTTGTGATCTTAATGTGAAAGACTTCAACAAACTTGATCGTCTACATCGTATTGCTAAAAGATGGGCGAATTCCATGAATGATCAGAGTCTTCATCAGCTTTTGGACAATGCATGCATTAAGCTTCTGAGGAAGATTGCTGACAATAAGAGCAATCATCCACTATCCCAATTTTTTATTGTGCGAAATCGTGTTCATAGTGTCAGACATTCCCGAACCTTACTCCCCTTGCAAAGAAGAGGAACTCTGTACAACAATTCATTTGTGAAGTACTCCAGATTTTCTTAAAATGTTTCTTCCACTATCTTGTAATTTCATATGCCATTTCTTGTACATCATGATATTGAACTGTCATACCGCTTTTGTTTGACAAATATAGTCTTCATTATTATTATTAAAGCAAGTGAGCTGTTTTTGTTATCTATGCGAAGCCAGACTCTGGGACGATATTGACGATGAAGACCTTTTGAAATACATGCCATAATAAATTTTTATTTCGTATTATCTTTGCTTTCATACTGACTTACTTGAACGGGGCTTCAGTGGATGATTTAACCATGTATACATTTTCATTTGGAAATAGTAGCACGCTTAGTCTAACTTGTAAATCTTAAAACATTTCATATGGGCGATAATGGTAGATGAAATAGTGTTAAATAAAATTAAGATAGCTTACACTTCTGATACAGGGATAGCAATCGACTGCGATCCATGTGTAAAGAGATTGTTAGACTACGAAAGAGAGAAGTGTGTTATGTTGCGTGTGGCGCGTGAGTGTCCTCCCATTTCATTCCATTCATCAATTCGTCTCATTGATAGAGACAGGTAGAACTCATGGTTCTCATAACGTATGCAATGGAAAGTTTTAGGCAACCTTCGACAGTTGGCTAAATGTCGCCCTGGCGCGAATGCATACTACGTTGAGACAGAGGCAATCACTTGCAAACATGACGCAGAGAGGTTTAACAAGATTGACCATTGCCGAATGTCCCTTGCGGTATACATAGCTACGGGTTTCACCGCCGCCCTTTACAGGAACGCCCGTCGAAAGGAAGTATTACACCGAACTTCATTTGCAACGTTCAAGTTGACTGATAGCAGATTCAACTTAATGATAGTATTCGCCAGTCCGAAGACTGCCCAGGGCAAACCGCGTGGAGGTTCTATCATGTCTTGCCCCATGGTGGCCCTTAAGAGAGCCGTTGGTTCGTTCTCGGGAGTCGTCATCAGCAATCTTACTCCATACCGATTCTGCTGAGAGAGAGTCGAAACCGTTCAACCTCAGCAGTGTCGACTTCAATGCTAGTTGGTATGTGAGTGGAGGGTGGAATGTAGCGCCATTCCATTGGATTGGCAACACTTGCTGTCATCGCATTGCCAATCTGAGCAAGATTGTTGTGAACTCTGTCTTGCTCCTCTATTCTAGCAAATTCATTAAATAAATTTCGCGGTCTTAACTGCGGTCCGCGAGGAGAGTTGACTGCAGCGTTTGGTGTCTCCATGATTGAAATGAAATGAAATGAGAGGTAGTGGTTTATATACCCCTCTAATATGATGTAACGTTCAAGTTGACTGATAGCAGATTCAACTTAATGATAGTATTCGCCAGTCTAAAGACTGCCCAGGGCAAACCGCGTGGAGGTTCTATCATGTCTTGCCCCATGGTGGCCCTTAAGAGAGCCGTTGGTTCGTTCTCGTCGTATCTGAAAATAGAAGGAAAAATAGATGAAATTATATTCAAGTGATAGAGATGATATTAACTTACCATAAGAGAAATTTAGCCGGTTCGTGACCCCTTCGATGGTGGTGGTTGAGGCAAGTACTTGGCCGGCAGTTTTCGCTTCCGGTGGCGCAATTCTTTGATGTCGCCATCATGCTTGATGGAGACATGGAGACAGCGCATCTCCGCCATTGCTCCCTCGTAGCATTCGAACGTGCTGTCGACATCCTCACTTTGCAGCAGAATGTCATCAACAATCCTGCTGTTGATAATTGGTAGGTGCAGTGTTGTTCTTCTCTCCTTGTGCTGCTCGTTCTCAACCATTTTCATTTTTAGTTGCTCAATCTTGAGCTTAAGCACCCCTTCTTGTGATTTTAAATTTTTAATATTTGCTGCCTGCTCTTCAACTCGCTTTTCACTTTGAAGTGCCCTATCCCGAAAAGCCTCCAAATTTATTACCTGCGTTTTGAGGTTCTTGATTTCCTGGACTTGAGCTTTCAGGTTAAAATTTTCACCTCTCAAAGTCTCGCATTCGTTTCTAAAGCGACTGAGCTCATCTTTCAATTTATTGAGCGCAAACTCCTGGCTAACTTTGGCAGCCTGATCGCCCTTATTCCAGGCTAAAGTTTGGGCTTTAATCCCCTTCAATTTTTTCGGGGAAGATTGGCTGATTGGCTTCGCTATTCCTTTAACGGGCACTACAACCTCCTCAGAGTCGGACTCGTCTGAGGTGCCTGAATCACTGCTTAGATCATTTCCTGTAGTCGGAACAGCAGGATCGGCTATTATTGCATTCTGCAATTCTTCATTTCCTGTAGTCGGAACAGGAGGATTTATGATATCTGCAATTGCATTCTGCAGTTCTTGATCCAAATCGACCAATTCAAAATAGGGGGCTATGATTTTGCCTATGTCCGAAGTTGTATAATTTGGGAACTTCACAACTGGACAGTTCTGATGCCTCTCATAAAATTTTTCGTGCTGCTTGCCTCTTAAAAACTTTTGGCAATGTGTACAGCCGGAAACAACACCTTTCTCAACATGAATGTGAGGCGTGTTCTTATACTTATTCAAGTGGCGTTTAAACTCACCACCTCTCTTCACTTCATCACAAGAGCAATTTTTAAATAGAAATTTTGAGTTGCCTCCAATATTCTGTAGAAGGAAAGATAAAATAGAATTACTGACAAGTAACATTGACAATCATTTTAAAAATACAACTAATATGTCATTCAATACTTGAGGATAGACAAGCTAGGCTGATGAATCCGTTACAGGCATTACTCAGAGGGGATCTTATCCCGACTCCAAGGCCTCGGCCCTCAAATCCAACCTCCGACGGACAGAGCGTGCGTCATATCACTGTGTTGGTATTCGGACCCCGATTTTGACATGAAAATCGGTGGAGTTATTTACATCAGGAAGCAAGTCTCGAGCCGAAGCTCGCCTATGACAACTTTATAAAGGTCTTTATTGAAATCAGAAGGTTTGAAAACCCCGAAAATTGCCAAAAATAGCGAATTTAAAGTTTTTAACTTTTTAGCACTACTTATGAAATTTTATAAGTAGTCTGTCACTCAGGGCAGGTCAATAGCGACCGAACCTTTTTCGAATCAAGTCAAACGGACTTGTAGAAGCAAAGTTACAAGCCTTTAAAGTTTTGGAGTCTTTTATGGCCTGGAGACGAAGGCCATCTCCTGGCTAACCTCTAAGTCTGACGGCGTAGCTGATATCAGCAATGAAATTTTCTAAGTCGGTTTCTTACAGAAACTCGGAATTTGGAATGTCCGAAGCTATCATCGGAGCTCAGAGAAACGACCTACCTTTGACAATCGTTCTCCTCTAAATGAATAGTCTCTGTCGGTTCCCAGCCTATATAGTATGTGGCGATCAGCTGATGACGTAATACCCATCATCCAAACACTAAAAACCCGTCTATCTCCGGTTCTAGTGCTCCGATTGAGCTGAAAATACACCATTTCCATGTAGAATTTGACGCTGAATCTGAATCTGGCCTCCGTTTTCTCATCCGATGGTTCGTTTTGGCGCTACACACCAAAACGTCCCAAATTCTAACTCTGTCGTTTTTTCGAAAAATGTTGAAAATTTTTTCACGCCGATTGACTTGAAACTCACCATACAGATAGAGAATTTCACGCTGATTCCAAATCTGAAATCCGTTTTCCAATCCGATGCTTCGTTTTGAAGTTACAGCCCAAAACGTCCCAAATTCTAACTCTGTCGTTTTTCGCCAATGTCCCAAAATCTTAAATGGCGTCTCACATCTAAACGAAGACAGATAGGAACAAGCCGATTCTTTCAGTGAATTTGTCTCACTCTTAGCTTTCAAACGAGCTATGGCACAACACAATCCGTCCACTAGAAGCCAAGATCGAAGCGAGCTGTCCAGAGGGGGGGGACGTCAGCGAAAAATTTTTCTCTCCGATGGCGTTCAAATTCACCATACCGATGCAGAATTTCACGCTGAATCCGAATCTGGCCTCCGTTTTCCCATCCGATGCTTCGTTTTGGCTCCACAGTAGGCAGCCATCGCAAAAATTCTAACTCTGTCGTTTTTTCGAAAAATGTTGAAAATTTTTCTCTCCGATTGACTTGAAACTCACCATACAGATAGAGAATTTCACGCTGATTCCAAATCTGAAATCCGTTTTCCAATCCGATGCTTCGTTTTGAAGCTACAGCCCAAAACGTCCCAAATTCTAACTCTGTCGTTTTTCGCCAATGTTCCAAAATCTTAAATGGCGTCTCACATCTAAACGAAGACAGATATGAACAAGCCGATTCTTTCACTGAATTTGTCTCACTCTTAGCTTTCAAACGAGTTATAGCACGACAAAATCCATCCACTGGAAGCCAAAACCGAAGCCAGCTCTCCCGAGGGGGGGGACGTCAGCGAAAATTTTTCTCTCCGATTGCGTTCAAATTCACCATACCGATGCAGAATTTCACGCTGAATCCAAATCTGGCCTCCGTTTTCTCATCCGAGCACTCCTTCCACTCGAAACAGCCCATTTTACAACCCAACATTCAGCAGATTGCACGAAAAACATCACACACTATAGCCTCAAGACAAATCCTGGCGGTCGCCCAAGTCCACCACGACACTCTGCCGTTCCAGAGGGGGGGGGGAGTCAAACATGAAGCACCACGGCGGCCGACCACGACACTCTGCCGTTCCAGAGGGGGAGGGGCGCGCCGGTCGTAAGTTCGCAGTTTTCTTACTACTTGTGAATAATCATCAAACATTTTTTTAACTTTTATATCAGTAGGTAATGTTTCTAGATAGTTTTTATAACTATTTAATTTTAATATATTTCCTTCATCAACTCGTTCTACATTTTGTAAATGCAATTTACTATTTAAATGAGATTGATAACTTCTTTTAGTTTGCAACTTTTTTTTACATAAGTTACAATAAAACTTGGTATTTTCCATTTTTTTTTATTTTTTAAAGAAAAAAATTGTGTTTTAATTTTAGATATAAACATTCTAATATCAAGGTCTAGAGAGTTAATATATATATTATTATATATTTCACGTTCTTTAGTTATTTTATTTTCTTTATCATATAATGTTTTATAATATTAAGCTTTATCATATTAAGTTTTATCATATAACGTTTTATCAAAAGATAATTTAAATTTATTTTCACTAACTATTGATTCTTCATCATCATAAATTGATTCTTCATCATCATCATAAATTACACTTTTTGGGATTGGATACCATTCTCTTATTGGAATATCTAACTCTAAATTACATTTATTATTTGATAATAATATAATAGAGAAAAATATTGGTCTTTGATCTCTTTTGGAAAATTTAATAACACCACCATAATCTGAATCACTTTTAGTTTTTATTAAAGATGATAAAATTTTAAATTGATTAGATGTAAATCCTAATTTAAATTTTGTAGACCCGACACATAGTTGTCGAACAGTATCTTCAACTATTCCATCATTATTATTTTCAATTGTAAGAAAATGAAATTTAGATAAATTTTGATTATATGTAGTATTAATATCATGTACATGTACATCAGTATGAGATATAAATTTTTATTCACTAAAATTTTTATAATTACTAATATTTTTATAATCTTTTTTACCATTTACACCTTTTTCAGATGTTTCAGAATCATCGTCTATGTTATCATCATCCATATTATTATAAGATTCCTTAAGATCGGGCAAAGCCCTAGAACCTTTGGTTCGTTTATTATTATTGGATTCTTTAAGATCGGGCAAAGCCCTAGAACCTTCGGTTCGTTTATTATGATTATGGTCATTGTTAATAGTATAAGGTGTAGTCCACATATAAATTTTTTCTTTGTTGGGCCAAACCATTTATATAAGATTTTAATAAATTAATATTTAAATTTGAATATAATCCTATATAAGTATCATCATCATATCTTTGCGGCATTTCTAATGTTTCTTGTTTATATATTGTATCTCTATAATAAACTTGGCATAATAATTCTTCATTATGTTTTTTACTCTCTATGTGAATGTTATATTGATTTTGATCGTCAACAAATAATCTTATTTTTTCTTTGGAAAAAGATTTTAATTTTTTAACTAATTCTCTAATATTGATATAATTAATAATTTTATTTTCTATCCAATCAGTATTACTAATTGGTAACACTGCTCTAATAAATCCATAAACATTATTATGACCTATTATAACCATATTTTCTTTATTTAATTCTACATAAGCTACATCATTATATTTGCTTACAATCTCCATAAATTTTATAAATGGAACCCCCGGAAATAAACAATAGTTAGTTTCTATAGAAGGTAAACCTTTAGTCTGTTCTCCAAATATTTCGGCTTGTAATTCAAATAAAATATTAACATCTATACATGGATTATTATTATTATTATTATTATCAAAACATTTATTTTCAAATCCCGTTGATCTCGTCGAATAAGAAGAACAGGATGATGCGGGCGAATATAATTTTTTTAAATTTGGTTTTTCCATTTTTTTATTTTTATTAGAAAAAATTACTTTTTTATTGTTAAAAAATGATGTTATCAAATGTTGGTGGAGGTGCATATATCCCGAATAATCGTGAATTAGAAATAGAAATAGAAAATTATATTATGAAAACTGGAGACGTTTTATCTGGTCCATTGCATCTTTCTATTCTTCCGCAACAAAATACAGAGTTAACAAATAAACAATATGTTGATAAACAAATCAATGACTTAAGAGAAAAATATATAAACGATGTTTTGGTTCCACTGATGAATGAATTAAAGTTGCTTAAACTTAATGACAAATCATTAAACGAAAAATTATTAAAACTTGATAAAAAGGATAGAGAGCTAGAAGCAGATATAGCAAAACTTTTTAAAAAGATTTCAGAACAATCAAAAATTTTAATATTACTTTCCATAAATTTAAAATCTGCAGTCATTAAGAATAAACATCAGATAAAAATGTTAAAAGAACAATTAGAAGATGAAATAGAAAAACTACCTGAAAGAATTAAAAAAAATTTAAAGCAGTTACAAACTACATTCCAAAAAAGTGTTGATGAATTGAGTTCTAAAATTACTCAACAAATGAAAAAGATGAATAGAATAATAAATGAAGTAAACTCACTTAATCAAAAAGTTGATAAAATGAAAACTCTTAAAATCAATTTAGAAAATGAATTAAAGAAAAATTTACAAGAAAACTCTAAAGAAAATAAAGAACAGTTAGATGCTGTTAAAAGACAATTAGATGTTCTCAAAATTAAGTTAAATGCACTTAAAACGGCGTTGAAGATGAATCAGGAGAAAATGCAAGTTAATAGAAAAGAAATTAAAGTACATCACACGCTGCTTGACGCAATAGATAAAGTGCAACAGTCAATTAATAAAGTTATCTCGAAGTTGTTGTCCATTCACAAACGTAAATCTTAAACGGACCAAAGGTCCTCAGGTTACTAACCAATCGTAAATATTTTTTCCCAAAAGTCAAATTTAATCCTGAAAAATGCCTATAATTTATAAACACAATCTTAAACATTTTGCTTCAAATCAAAAAATTGCTCATGAACCATCTATGAAATCTGTTTACCATTATGACAGTGTAGAAACAATCGGAACACAAAAGTTCCTAGGCACCGCAGGTGCCGTTCAAAAAAAAGGGGATGGTATATTTTCTGGTATTGGAAGTATCGTTAACTTAATTAAAAATAATAAAGATTTGATTACATCTGCTGCAAAAGGAGCAGCTGCTATAGGTACCCTATCAACCACAAAAGTCGCCCAGCGGTCGCCGCGACAGCCCTCGGCGTCGCCGAAGTCGCCGCCGCCCGGCGACTCCTGGTGGCGGTCGCCTCGACTGTATGTGGGCGACCGTTGCCCGGCGACCGCTGTCAGCAGTTGCCTCGAGTGTCAACGGCGACCTTCATCATATGTGTGGTTTTAGCATTTAACTAGCCTCCATGATGTCAGAAAGGCAATATTCCGGCTTCGCAAAACTGATAAATTGCAAAAATTTCAGCAATCAGCTTCAGAGTTTCTAATTAAGACTCAAATGTAGAATGCTTGTGGAAAAAGATGCTTCTGATGCAGAAATTCGAACGCATTTAATCAAACTAGATCGATGCATTTCCCGCGAGAAAATGAGTCGTGGGTCCCTCGTCAAAAAGTCTTGGGCCACATGAAAAAATTGGGACCAACAAATTTTTCGAAAATGGCTTATTTGGAAGTAAAAATGCATGATCATATCAATTTGTGAGCGCTCTCATCGAAAAATGACGTGAAATGTGATGTCTTGAAGTCGAGGTTTGGCCCCCCTCCCCAATTTTCACGTTTATTTTTTTAACAGGGAGTGGTCGTGAGTCAGCCCTTAAATTCACACGAGCTAATTTTGAAATAGAACGACCCCAGAGTTGTCACACACATTGAGCAGCGAATTTGTTGTGATTTCTAAGAAAAACGTATCTCCAATGTTAGTGGACTGGCCCGAAACTGTCATCGATCGGCTGTCTGGCACATCTAGGCAAGTTTTTCCTTGGAATAAATAACCTTAGCTCTCATTTCTCTCAGTGATTTTCGCTACACGATGATGATGCATTCAATCGTGAAATGTTGCGTCAAACATCTTTGGTTGCAATGCTTCATATATATTTGCATGACGCATCGATGACAATTAAAAAAATTGCTCAAAATTGACTTGACCGTGAACTTTATATCATTCTGAACATGATTCTGACTATGCCTGAATTTCACCGCTTGTCAATTTTTTGGTCAATCAAGGTGCAAGTTGTATTATTGTTCATTCATTAAATTGTGAATGAATGGAAG
Source organism: Prostheceraeus crozeri (assembly GCA_907163375.1). Classification (NCBI taxonomy): domain Eukaryota; kingdom Metazoa; phylum Platyhelminthes; order Polycladida; family Euryleptidae; genus Prostheceraeus; species Prostheceraeus crozeri. The sequence continues at coordinate 44,194 of CAJQUW010010739.1, forward strand.
AATCCTCAATGAGTGTTGCATAATATCTCGGTCGCTTCAAGCCTGTGATACAGTGAGGGAGAGAAGGGAGAGAGAGAATTCTATTAATAGAAGAGCGCTTTGTCCAGTCCAGCCCGATAGCAGATAACTTTCTCGTGCGCCTTCGATAGCGCAGCGCAATCGGAAGATCACATTTCAACTCGAGGGGTGAAATAGAGGTCATCGCTTCATTTCACAAAAAGAAATAGCGCAGAATAATCTGGAAGTTTCATTCGTGTCTCTACACTGTTAGGCAAAATGGTCCGTATTACAGGTAGGAAAGGGTCCGTATTACGATGGTCCGAAATTATTTTGAGAAAAATTCTGTCACGTGTGTTATTTATTACTGATTAATGCTTGCATACCTGAAAAATTGCTAACAATAAAGTTTAAAGAAAAAAGCAAAGTTGATTTTATCCAATATTGTATGAAATCTTTAGAGGGTCCGTATTCACAATATATGTGAAGGTCCGAAATATGGTCTGCAATATTTCATAGGGTCCGTAGGCCACACTGGTTGACAAAATTGCGGAAAAATTGCAATATCTATCCGATAATACAGAAATAGTGCAATTTATAATTTGATGATATAAAACTATTACGATTTATATATAAACTGAAAAATTGCAGTTTCTGAAAGTTATATATATTGCAATAAAATCATATGAAATGCAAATTATGAAAAGTATTGTAGAGGGCGCTCAAAGAGATCAATGACTTAGAATATGGTTAGAATGTATGAATCAGATTGTCTGTAGGTGCGGTGACTTATTATTTTACGCCCGTATTATAAGACGCATAACATTTCGAGAGGCTCTTACTGACTTAAAATGACTGTATCACTCAACGTCTTTTGGAATTCATTGCAATGCAGTTGTAACATCTCAATGTCAGCTTAATGACGTAAGCAAGTTGACAATGAGTGACATTCAGCGGGTACTCCATCCATCCACTTCTTCAGCAATTAAGATTCATCAATTATTCTCCTATCACCCACCCCATCAATGTCTTCATTTCTCATTCACATTCATTAACATTAGCATATGGAAAAGCAGAGCGTTGATTTGAGAATCACGTGCTCCATCTCAATCATCATTCGTTGATTTTAACTTGTAAAACTTCAACATTTCTGTACATGTGATTGATTTCACTGAGAAGAAAATGAATATATATATATTTGGTTTTGAGTTGTAGAGCAATGAAAAGTTATGCTTGAAGCGTAAATCAAGGATCTAGATATCATTTGTGGATTAAGGGACATTTGAAATGATCTTCAGATCAGAAATGGAATGAAACATTCAACACAAGTGACAAACTTAATCATACGAAAGAGTCAGCGCTCCTTTTTAATTGGCTTAAATTTGATGATAGACCAATGAGAATACGCCGACTGCTTTCAATGGATAATGAAATTAGAATTTGCTGTCTTCGACGAGTGAGAACTGCAAAACTTACGCTCCTGTTCTTTCAAATGAACTACACGTCTGTCGCATCGTTTTCTATGTGATTAGGCATTGAGTGAAACAGTATGTGAATAAGACATAAATAATATTCAACGTTCGCATAAATTTAAACCATTGATAATTATTTATGTAACATATTTCTTTGAATACCCCGGAATACCCTTGAATTATGAGAATGTTATGTTGTACCTTTAGAATGTAGAATTATGGTTAATAATTATTTTTGAATTGAGACTCGAAACAGTAAGAGTCGCATTTTAATAACCTGTATTATTCATATTATAAATTGCATTGGATAGGTAAGAATATGTTTAGGGAGGAGAAAAGTGAAGACCTCGTGGCCTCGACATGACGCTCGCAATGTCCATCAAAATCAAAACGAGTTCGGTAGACGAGAGTTATTAGAAAGTTATCTTGAAGGTTTATTCGACTCACGCACGGCGAAGAGAAGTTAAAAACTGTATTCCTTAGCATTCATTTCCTATTACACATAGGGAAGAATAGGCAATCTCAGCGAATCAACTACGTACCGGCGTACAACCCATGCTCGAGGGATGTAACTTTCCCAGGGCCTATCACATATGTAATTATGTCTACCTTTATGTCTCACTCAACATCAGTAAACGAGTCTACGAGAATTTAGGTACCTGTATTTTCTCTAGAAGGTATACCTAACTTGATACGCTCTACATGTAAGCCTAGATGCTTCGTAAAAAAGCGGGTTTGTTCTTGGAGCTACTATTTATACAGAAATTATTTACTAGCTTGTTTAGGTTATTAAAACGTACTTTGAATATGTAGGCCTTCTGAAATGCTGCATTTGTGCCTATCACATGTAAAAGCCTACGACAAGAGGAAAAAATTATAAGATACCTAGGGCTTTCAGCTTAGTCCATTACATCCCGCATACAGGTTAACTTGAATTATGTAAACTACCCAAATAACCCTAAACCATTCGCAATTATCGTGTCTCCCACACATTTTTTTACTGTGCTTATAGTAGGGCTATTAGGCTATCTTACAATTCGATCCCTTGTAGCTACTTGGGCTACCCGGTATTATGAAATAAGAGTTAGAACTTAAATGACATGATACAAAAATAGGAGTATACAAATGAGTTACTCTGCACGTTGTCCACGATGTCGAAGACCAGATTATCACAAGAATTGTGCACTATTTCTATCATTTCACAATTTCGCTAAGTGAAAGAGACACGTTTTTATGGCAAATTCCGTTCTGGTCACTAATTCAAGCAAAAGCACTTTCTTGGAGGACCTCCCCAGACTTGCTTAACATGATTCGGATGTCAAATGAGTTACTCTGCACGTTGTCCACGATGTCGAAGACCAGATTATCACAAGAATTGTGCACTATTTCTATCATTTCACAATTTCGCTAAGTGAAAGAGACACGTTTTTATGGCAAATTCCGTTCTGGTCACTAATTCAGGCAAAAGCACTTTCTTGGAGGACCTCCCCAGACTTGCTTAACATGATTCGGATGTCAAATGAGTTACTCTGCACGTTGTCCACGATGTCGAAGACCAGATTATCACAAGAATGTGTCATGTTGACCAATAATTATATGCTAACACATGTTTGTAAATGTGTAAAAGACGTGATGAGATGTCCAGACTTTACAGACATTGAATGCATGACGCAAATATGCTTGCAAATGCTTAGATGAGAGCCTGTTGACGTTATAATTGAGTAAATACGATGTCAGTAGCATTGAAAATTATCGCTCCTGCTGTAGGCAAAGAAGAATAAATGAGAGAAAATGTGTGCGTGTGCAGTAGGCATAATATATGAAAATTTTGAAATTTGCGATAGGCTATCCGTTAGTACAGTATCAATGTCATCCACAGATTTTTTTTGATAATCGATGGTTATGATCAAACTATTTACTAGTACATTTCGAGTGTAGTCCCCCCTGAAATCCCCTGAATTCCCTGAAATAATTTCCCAATTTATTTGTTGAATTGAATGGTCTTCGAATGTGGCATAAACGGTTGCAGATATAGAACCGTAAAGGAAACTAATTTATTTAATCATTTCGGACTTCATCCATCGAACAAAAAGTGAGTCAAATAGCTCACGTTCAACATCTTACCATTTTCCTTATGTTAATTAATGTGTGGGTACCCCAAAAATTGACCTAGCTATTTTAAGGACAGCAGGTCTCCTCATATCCGGTTATATAATAAAGTAATTAGAAAGAAGTAAGTTAATTTCGCGTTGAAATTACGACTCCTGTCTGACCCGTGTGTTTTTCATTGCTTTCATTCTATATGATCAAGCTGTTAGCCGAAACCTCGCGATCGGAAAAAATCTGTGTACTGTGTATTTCGGAAATTAATTTGATAAAAGCCATATGTGCAAAAAGTTTGAATAAGGTTAATAAAGTAATTGTCAGCATTTGCGTAAAAGGAAGCTGTGCTTAGTCAGAATATTCAAGATGAATTAAATTGTGATAGTGGTTCATTTTAAGTTCATATAAATAAACGAATTTTTCTTTTTATTCCCGATAGGTATTTGGATTCAACGCAGTTATCCTTCATTTGCGAAGCAATCTCTGATGAACATCCCGTCTTAACAGACAATAATAGTGAAGATGCAAAGGTAAGCTTCATTTCAGACATCCATCCATCTATGAGAATTTTCCGCCTAATGCTTACAAGCATTACAATAAGCTTACAAGATTGATCCGTAGTCATTTAAGTATACTTAATTTTCGAATTAATGGCCCTTGAAACAAAGAAATATCTGACTTCATGTCTAAATGCAGATCAATCAGTTGCTGTCCACGCCTACATTTTGAGTTTTAATAACCAAGTGATCTACGTTTCAAGTGCAATGCTAAAATTAGATACGTCAATACGGGGATTATGAATCTGTGCTTATGTCATACTTGCAGACTTAAATTTGTATGGTGGATTCATAACTTAGATTATCTTGACGAAAAATTAAAAAATTGTCCTGATCCCACATTGGGAAAAATGGATAATTCTCATACGTGCATCGATCACTCATGAATGCAAATTATGAATTACAGAAGTTTTGGAGAATCTGACTCATACGGCGCCTGAAAGAATTTGGGGCGTCTTTGGCCCCAAATGAGAAATTTGGAAGGAAACGGAAAGCAAGTATAGATGAGTTCCATAACGCAGTGCAAGTCAACGTTAATAAGTGGTAAGCCGCCTATTTATTGTTTACAGTATACAATGATAAACGGTGTCCTATTTCTGTTATCCAGCATGTCATCAACCACAGATCTTCCTGAAACTGAATCAATGGAAACGGACACTGATAAAGAGAGCGACGTGGAAAGTCTATCGACCAGTTATTGCCCCAGATTCAAAGATTATTCCATAAGCCGTGATGCTGATCGGGTAAGTATACTTCCTCGTTTTATGACAATTGTATTGGTAATTGAAGTGTGAAGTAAATCAGACCTATTAAATTAATTAACCTATTAACCCTTAGCTTTTATCATGTCTCCTTGGATACCTCTTACAACCTTGTATATAGAGCACCTGTAATTTAAGTAAATTACGTTTTTCAATTTAAGACAATTCAAAGCAGTGGCTACTTAAAAAGTTGAGTGAACCATGTGTAACCATACTGTGCTGCATTACAATGTACAAGTATACTTTTGGAGTTGCCTGACTGACACCTGTGGACATCGTATGTAAATTGATTGATCTTATTAATGGATTATCAACCAAATTACAATATAGAAAATGCGAGGAATATCTTGAGCCGAAAATATTGATAGAACGGATTACTTATCAAACGAAATTCGTATCAGGTAAGTCGAATGAAGTGATGATAGATAAATTAAGTAATTAATAGCGGTTTACCTGCGCACTACACATTATACCAAGCACTGAATTAACTGAAATATTTCAACAGATAACTTTTGAATTAGATGTGATGTAAAAAGTGTTCCTCTGGTTATAAATATTTGACTATAGGTAAAGCAAGCCAATTTTTCACGACCATTCAAATAGAATCGTGCGGACAGAATGACATCGTTAACGAATCGCTTCGCATGAATACAGTAAATCCAGTCGAAGCTCGTTAATTCGGACACGGACAATTAAGACTTCGGTCAATTAAGATCATACGGCCGCGGCATTTTTTGTATATTTGGCGGCTTATATAAGTTGCTTTTGAATTCAGACTTTCAATAATTAAGAGATAGTAAACCTGGTATTTATACTCTTAATTATCGAGCTTTGACTGCAAGATACTTTGCACAGCGTTGGCTCTAATTGATGGTTCGCTGCAATGAGATAAAGTCAATTCTGGTAATGTGACATTAGACGGGCGTGAATTAGACGGACATTAGACATGAGGGGTAAACATTTTCGAGTAAGCTGCAACGTTTAAAATATTTCATTTACCCAACCTCATTCCCACAGAAATTTCACTAAGTTATCTCATTTTTACATGTTACCACTACATTTATGCATCATCGCGATAGGCGTACCTCTGTATAGCTGAACATAGACGAAGCTATAGCTGAATTTTCTTAAATTCGCGTGCTTTACGTGCTCAACTTCATCGGCAAATTAGTCTTAATTATTTTTAGTAAGCTTAATCAGTCTCATTCGAACTTCTTTCTCTTTGAAAGAAGATTTTAATGTTTTACAAAAAATATTTTGCAATTTTCAGGGATATCTGTGTAATTGATGAGTCGATAGCTTGTCAATATAGATTAATTGATATTGTTGCTTGAAGCAAATGATTTCGTCAGATCGAGAATGCCTGTCTTAAGTCGATTGGAATTAAAGCGTCTATGCCGGTTTATAAAAAGTGTCTAATCTTCGGAAGTAGTTCATCCAGGCTCGTGAATATCCCATTCCTTGAACTGCGAATATAAAAGGGCCATATACTAACACAGAGTGCCACACTATTAGGTTTAATCGTTTTGAATCTGTTCAAGTTTTATGTGCGAATGTGTAGCCTTCAGAATGCAAATTTAAACAGATATAAATAATGAGAGCTATGCACAGTTAATTGGATTTTTCAATCGTGGCAGAAATCTTCAAAATTCTTGTTTCACATATCTTATCGGCTACAACGGCCAGAATTTTAGCTGAGCTGATATTTTCTATCTGAAGCCTCGTCTAGCCGTAAACCGTTCGCTCGCCTTTGGCCATGTCTAGTCACAATTTCTTCTGTGGCCATGTCATCAATTCTATTAGATAGATCTCAGAAGAAATAGAAGAGCTGTATTAAACTTTTTGCATGTTAACATTTTCTAACAAATAATCTGATAGTTGTTTCAAGATGCGAGCGCTGCAATTGATCACAGTCCAGAGAATGAATGTATTTCCGGTTGCGTATCAATCTTCATAACATATTCTATCACCAGGAAATCGAAGAAATTACCGGGTGATTTTCGAAAATATTGGATGAGTTGTTTCAGACCTCCAATTCTATCTGATAAACTGATAAACTTCACAGCCTATAGTGATGTTTTTTATTCCTATCCTGCAGGAGCGCATGATATTGACTAATTCGTTTAAGAGACCGGTCCACTTATTCCTTGACTTACGACTGTCATTCAACGGTTTCGTTGCATGAATAGAGAGAAAGATGAGTCGCGCAAATCTGAGCCAGAGCACCGAAATGGCATTTCGCTCACTCACTAGCTCGCTATAACGTTCAGAATTTGGCAGTGACTGCTTTCTGTCTGGTTATTGAAATTGGTCGTAATTCCTGTGGCTCAGCAGATAGAGCCGGTCTAAACAGTGTTTCTACATCGAACTTGATGCAGACTTGCTTTTATGCATAATTAAGGTTTATATTGACCTGGGGTCTAAACAGTGTTTCTACGTCGAACTTTATGTAGACTTGCTTTAATGCATAATTAAGGTTTATATTGACCTGGATGACTAGTTGACTACTTTCAATATTAGGCACACGTGAGATTTTCAATTCAAAATGAAGGCAGAAGCTGTCACTGTCATTTGCATCACTCAATGATTGTCGGCATTAAAAGAGCGGTGCTACCCACGACCTGATTATTAACTGAATCATTTAAATGACTTTTGCAGACACAAATGATTTACTGGAATCACAAAGCCACTCACATCGTTTTGAAATTATTTGCTCTGTTTGATTTAGGTACACCACAATGAAGTGGAAATGTACTGACGTACGTGGAGAAGCTTCACCATTTTAAAAGCAGCTTTATTTTTCAGGCAAAGCAGTTCTCACTGATCGGCGGCAGCGGACTAAACAATTTATGCCGTCGAATATTTTGAAGGATTTTGGCTGCGGATATTTCGAAGAAGTATTCATTTCACGGCAGGAACAACAAATTTCCATTCAAGAATTCCCGAATTTATCGTGCGGTATCAAACTTTCTAGATCTCATGTGACTGAGAAGGAAATAGAGGCCTCTTTGCAGAGCGTACTAAAGCACGCAAAAGATAGATCTGATGGAAGGAGCCACCAACGCTCCCCTGCAGCTGAGTAATTGTGCCTGATGCCCCTTTTCTCAATAGGTGACTCAATTTTTCATCTCTTGTATTTGGTGTTATATCCTGGTTATCTGTGTAGCTGTTATTGTGCATATAATCTAAATAGCAGGAACTTTATTAACAACATCAAACCCGCATGTTTCTGTTGAAATTTTAACTGGAAAATCGATGCTTTTTTCTGACAATTTGGAGTCGTCAAATTTCAATGTTATTAAGAAAGTTCCTGTTATTTAGATTGTACTACATATGTCTTTCGATGCCTTTCATAGAACATTTCGTAACCTCCATAGAACAATTGTATTTTTCAATCGTTAAGTTGTACTTTTGTATCTTCAGTGCTTATAAATACAATTTTCATGTGTGCACATTAAATTTTCATTGAATCGGTGCAGGTGTATTGCAAAATATCGTATTCTGTGTAATTTCGTTTTATTTCTACTACTCCTCATAGCTAGGAAGCTTATTGGTTTTCAGTGGAGCAATACTGAAGCACCTGCATCTTAGGGAGATAGCTAGTGTTTTACTAATTAATAGCGCAATGGGAAATTCCAACTGAAGGGTAGGGGCAAATCGGTAGAATCGGCGACCGCAGCTACCTACAGGCGACCGCACCTCATCTGCTAGGCGACCGCTGTTAGACCTCCGGGCGACTGCGCCCCGGCTCTTAAGGCGACCGCCCCAGGCAGTCAGGGCGGTGGACAAATAGGAATCCCCGGCGACGCTGAGGGCGACTCCGAAGGCGACTGACCATGGCGGTCGCGGCGACCGCTCTGGTTGATAGGGTAGTACAGCTAGTGCAACATCAAATGCTGTTAAATCTCAAAACGAATTAAAACAACTAGAAGCTATTCGTAAACTTAGGAATGATTCTGAAGAACTAAAACATTTAAAAAAACTTTCAGAGGAAACAAAAAACAAAATTGCTAACATAGCTGTGGGGGAAACCTTGAGGAGCGGAGCTCCGTCTAATAGTAAACATAAGAAGAAGTCAGGCGTAGCCATCAAACGTTCAATTGAAGAAATAAGAGGTAATGGCGTGAGCAGCAACCTTCGGTTTAACCAGCAAAGCTGTAGCGGAGCTGGTCTAGGAAAATTCTAAAATTATATTTTAGTAAAATTTTTTTAGTTAAATTTTTTAGCAAATATTTTTTTAGTAAAATTATTTTAGTAAAATTTTTTAGTAATTTATTTAGTAAAATTTTTCTGTGTATGAGAAAAACAAAAAAGTCAAATTATTTTTTTAAAAATGTCTTCGCTTATCGAAAATAAATTTAGATTAGACGATCCTCCGTTCGTCAGTTGCAATCAAAAAAAGAATGACTATATAAGAATTGCTATGAATCCCGGATCTTCCAGTAGAGTGAATACTGGAGGTGATTTAATTTTTGAAGTTGATAATCAGCAGAGTTATTTATATTTACCTGATTCATTTTTACACTGTGAATATTCTTTGTATAGTGATGCCAATTTTACAACACCATTACCAGAAACCGATAATATTGCACTAGAGAATAATTTTTTCCAAGATTATTTACACAAATGCGTTTAGATGTTGCAACTCAAAATATAGAAACAATAAGTGATTCTCCAGGTGTAATTGATACAATGCTTAGATTTGTAACAATTGGTGAAAATAATAAAAAGTATGAAATCGAAGGTTGGTTTCCTGATACTAATGATGGTATAATTATAGATGATTTAACTCACGCTGGAACAGATGCAGCAGGAATTGCGAAAGATGTAGAAAATATTGCAAATCATTTAAATAAAACAAACAATAGTGCATATAAAGAAAGACGTGAATTTAACAAGAAAAGTAAACAGGCAGTAAATTGGTCATTGTCTCCATTATTCGGATATTTAGATTATGACAAAATATCATATCAATTAAAATTTAAGTTAATAATTCATCGTACAGCAAATAATGAATTAATCTTTTTTGGTAAGACTGGAAAAAAGCATATTTAAAAATTGATAGACTTGAATGGTGGATTAAGCATATTACTCCTAGTTTAGAGGTTGAAACATCTATTGCAAAAAGATTAAATACTAACAATCCAATTCCAGTAAATTTTCTAAAGCATACTGCTAGTTCAGTAAATTTTTCCGAACAAAGATTTAACTGGCATTTTACTAGAACTGCGAATACTCCAAGATATTTATTACTAACATTTCAAAGAAATAATTCTCCAAGTTTTGATAAGAAAAACAATCTTTTTCATATTAATACAATTCGAAGTTTACAAGTTTCATTAAATCAAACCCGATATCCAATTGATCCATTAAGATTCGATGATACCAATAATCAATTTATGGAAGGTTATGATGCTTATAGAAATCTTTGTATAGAATTTGGAGTTGAACTACAATTAACTCCTGGTGATTGGAGACATTTATATCCTGTTTTCTGTTTCGATTTAAGTGCACAATCTGAAGATATTATCAAGACTGGTTGTGATGTAACAATTAATATTGAAAAGAAAGATTCCAGAACTTCATTGATGGCTTATGGTTTATTGCTAGAAGATGTAAAATATTCTATTGAAATTCTTAATGGAAAGATGGCTAGGATAGGCTAAAGCCCCAGACTTCGTCGATTAATTAATTTTTTTTTCATAACTAGAATAGATTAAAATTTTTTTAGTAATTAGTAATAAAATTTTTTGTAACTAGAATAGATTAAAAATTCTAAACTTAAAATTTTTTCATAACTAGAATAGATTAAAATTTTTGATAACTTAAGAATTTTTCATAACTAGAATAGATTAAAATTTTTCGTAACTTAAAAATGTTTCATAACTACAATAGATTTAATATTCCTAACTTAAAATTTTTTTATTAAAAATATCGCAACCGAAAAGTAATAATAATAAAACTGTTGAATTAAAATTACGTAATATTGTTGACAAAAATACCCCTAAAACTATTACGACTAACAAAAAAAAGTATTACATAAGTAAACCAATGATAGAGAATATTCAATTACAAGAAGAAAAGAATGGCGGGATTCTCCCATTAATTCCACTAATAATAGGTGGCATAGCAGCAGCAGGAAGTGTTGCAGGTGGGACAGCTGGTATTGTCCAAGCAGTAAATAAAAATAAATCAGAGAAGGCAGCATTAGAAGAACAAAAACGACATAATAGAGAGTTAGAGAAAGTTGCTAGGGGTGAAGGAGTAGTAGATAATTTTATTAGTAAATTAAAGTTAGTTGATGAAGGAAAACGAGTTCTTAAAAATATTCTCCACAATGTTGATGACTTGATACAAATAAAAGAAACTAAAGATGGTTCTGGAATATATCTAAGTCCTAGTATGATAAGGTAATAACCTCAGGACCTTTGGTCCGATCCGGTAAAACATTTATTTTATCTTTTAAAATGAATTCTACAAATTCCGAAAATTTAATTAAATTAAAAATTGCTAATTTAGATTTATTAAATTATCTATTAAACAAAAATAAAAACTCAAATTGTCAGCATTCCGGAGGTGATATACAAAAAACATTAGAAAACTTTCCTGGATATATTTGGAGTAAATATTCGAAAGAAAAACATCTTCCTGGTCATTCATATACCGGTCCAGGAACTCGATCAGATATAAGACTAGATGAGAATAATAATCCAAAACCAGGTGAAGAACCAATAAACAGAGTAGATGAAGCAGCTTACAGACATGATTTAGCGTATTGAAATCATGACCTAAGTTCTCGACATGCAGCTGATAAGAAGATGATTCAAGAATTAGATAGTATTCAAAATCCTACATTTAGAGAAAAAATTGAAAGAATGTTTGTTAAGAAAGCTTTACAAGCTAAAATATTATTCGGTCAGGGTATTCATCCGTCAGCGAATGAAACGACAGCAAAGCTGTCTGAGAGCAACGCTCGAACCTACGCGTCTGAAATTCATAGGGAATACAGAAGGCCTAAATATTTATTGAAAGTAAAAGTATTTAATAAAGATGATATTTGGAGTGCTGATCTTATTCATATGCCGAATGAAAAAGATTATAAATACGCATTGACCGTTATAGATTTATATACACGATACGCTTGGGTAAAGCCTTTAAAAAATAAAAGTGGTCTATCAGTTAAATATGCGTTTGAAGAAATCTTTAAAGAAAGTAAGAGAAAGCCAAAAAATTGTTTGTTGATAAAGGGTCGGAATTTTATAACCGAAACGTTCAGCCACTATTTGAAACTGTTTATTCAACTGAAAATGCAGGAAAAGCTGTCGTTATAGAAAGATTCAATCGGACGTTAAAAAATAAATTATTCAAGAAATTTACTGAGCAAAGAAATCAGGAATGGTTGAAGATATTACCAGGAGTTGTAGAAGACTACAATAATAAAGTTCATTCTGGTATTGAAGAAACTCCAAAGAATGCTTCTGACGACCCTGATTTAATCCGAAAGAAAATATTCGAAAATAATTATCCGAACGAAAATAATTATTCGAACGAAAATAATAATTTGAATGAGAGTAATCCGAATTTGCAGAAACTTAAGCCGACATTTAAACTGGAGATAGAGTTAGAATATTTAAATATAAGAATAAATTTGAAAAAGGCTTCGTTGGCTATTGGACTAAAGAAATATTTGAAATTTGTAAAATAAATCAAACTTATCCGATTACTTATGAAATTAAAGATTTAGATAATGAAGATATCAGAGGCCGTTTTTATCAAAATGAATTACAACGAACTGATTTTTAATTATCATTATTATTATTATTACTGGAACTAACGTTTCGGGAATGAAATTTCCTTGTTAGGCGTAGCCATAGAACCTACGGTTCGTTCAATTCTAACATAATATCAAGAAATGGCACTCCTTCCTGTAATTTCAATAAAACATAAAGACATAATTGACCACAATAAGTAGTTCCCGGTTTTTGAATTTGAAATGTATTATAAATTCCATTGCCAAGTAATTTTTTGACTTCGTTTGTAGGTGGAAGTCCAAAAGAGTCGAACCAATAGTTCTCAGCCTCTGGGCGGTCGAAATAGTAATTATCTCGATTTTTATTAAAGATACATGCAGACCAATGTACGCCTTTTTGGTCTGAAGTGTGAAGATTCGTTATGAAATTTATAGTTATTGATGGAACTTTGTTCCGGGAACTGAAGGTTCCTGTTGGCTTATTTTTTAAGAATTGTAATTCGGCTCTCATTAGAACATGAAAATTCTTTATTCCCAATTGATTTGCGATTTTCTTTAAATCGAAATTCGTTGTTGTTTGTGTTCCATATAATTTCAAAAACTCATTTATGTTGCTCATTTTATAATAAAAAAATTTCTTAAGGGACCCCAAGAAGTTAGAAGAAAGGGGGTTTTGATTTAAAACTGTTCTCTAATGATGACTTTCCTTACTACTTATTCGATTTTGAAATGATTTGATTTAATCTAAATTAAAACGCTACATTGTTACATTTTATTTTTATGAACTCTCATTAAGAGGATATTGTTTGTTTTATCTGTATTAAGACAATGGCAACATCTGTTACCACATTTCTCAAACCGCATGATTGTTTTAGGGGATCATACGGGTTGTGCATTCATAACATGGCGTTAATAGCATAAAAGCAATCTATTAATTCATTCTCTGCTTTGAGGGAATATTGTGTTGTTATAGCAATCATTCAATACAATATCGCAGTATCGATAATCGAGACCAATTGTCGAGCCAAAACCGCAACTTTTCTGGTTTTGGTCGGTAGTTTGGGTTTGGATCTGGCTCGCGTTATGGCCGATGAAATGATTTACAATGCGGTGCAATTTCCTCATTGTCATTCAAGTACATTTAATCATACGCGTCATGTCATACCCGTATGTTGTCAAGCAAACTTCATACACCTACAATGCCGCTTTGCTTAGATCACCATTCATAATTTTCACTTGCTATTTAAACACGCACAATTCATAAAACGTGACATATTATAATCTTAGTTTAAATCTTATCATCACAATGGTTGGATCTACTGAAAGATCTGTTCGATTGGAGACAAAGCGGAGAAGAATTCAGAAGTTAACAAGGGAAATCATACATCTGCAAGCACAAAGTAAAATATTCTTACACTTGGATATGAGAAGAATTTTTGAATACATCGGAGACCCGCACATCAATTATAGGACATGATTTAAGAGAGAGAAAAAATTGTAATTCTCAAATTTGAAATTCTCAACTTTTATGGTTTTCGGTGTCCTGGAACGGTCATGATTTTAAGGGTGAAATGTTATAATCACAAATTTGAGATTCTTAACTTTTATGATTTTTTCGGTGTCCCGGAACGGTCATGATTTAAGCGAGAAAATTGTAATTCACAAATTTTGAGATTCTTAACTTTTATGATTTTCGGTGTCCTGGTACGGTCATGATTTTAAGGGCGAAAATTGTAATTCTCAAATTTCAGATTTTGAAAAATTTGAAAATTGGGTATTTTTAAAAACGCCCAAATTTATGAACTTAGGTCTTCATAACCTGAAAAAGGGTTCAATTTCATGAATTTATGTCGTTTTTAAAAATGCCATTTTTTGAAAAAATGGTACTTTTTGAATAGACTAAATTCATGTATTTAGGTCTTAAAAACCTGAAAAGGGTTCAATTTCATGAATTTATGTCGTTTTTAAAGATACTTTTTTTTTGAATTTTATGGTGTCCTGGAACGGTCTTTTGCTCATTACTGATTCAAAGGAATTATACGTGAAAGGACCTGTCTATCTTGATTTCCTTCATCAATCTAGATATCTACTATCACAGGTTAAAATGCAAATAAAATTTATTCGTGCAAATCCTGAGTTCGCGTTAATGGCTTTTGGAGCTACAAACTATCAAATCAACATAAGTAGTGCCGTGCTCAATGTAAGGAGAGTAACAATGAACCCGTCAGTCATCAACGAGCATGCGACAGGATTGAGGAAAAGCAATGCAATATATCCAGTTAATCACGGTGTGTTGACAAACTTCACAATTGGTGCGTGATCATCCTCTCATGCCTACCCAAATCTTTTTCCCACTGCGATGCCGAAGGCGGTGTATATCACATTTGTGGAAAATGAGTCATTTATTGGTGCTTTTGAAAAAATCCATTTAATTTCCAACACTTTAACGTTAGTAAACTAGCACTCTATCAGGATGGAAAATATGTTGCTTGCAAAGCTTATGAGCCTAATTTTAAAGAGGGTAAATTTGCACGTGAATATGGTTCTACTTTCACTGCACTGAGCATGTTTAACACAGATGATTCAAATGGAATTACAATGGATATGTATAAAATTGGTTACTTCTTCATTATATACAATCTCACAGCAGATGCAGATCTAGGCGGTGAAAGCGTAGGAGTTACAAAGCCTGGAAATCTACGACTAGAGGTGTCATTTGAGTCACCTTTGAAGAAAACAATTACTTGCCTCATTTATGCTATCTATGATAGCAAAGTTGAAATAACGAGAATGCGAGACGTAAGTGTCAGCTATCAGAGATGAGTAACTTAAGCAGCATACAAATCTTGAGGAAAATGGGAAATGCTCATCCCTACTCCAAGTCAATATTTCTTGATGTCTTTTCTAGAGATAATTTACCTAATTCAATTTCTTTCTATCCTTGTTCGCTTATCATCAATACGGACAGCAACAATCTTCCTGGTAAACATTGGATTGCAGTGTACATCAATCGCTATAAAGTGGCTGAATATTTTGACTCTCTTAATCTACCTCGCTTACATGACATTGCACTATGGATGAATAGGTTCTCCTGGACGATTAAGAAAGTTACATCGTTTCCACTCCAAAGCAATGTATCTCTCATGTGCGGCGGTTATGTGCTATATTTCATCAACGAGAGACCATTGAAAAATAACTGCAAAAGTGTTTTACTACTTTTTTCGAAAGACTGCTATAAAAATGATGTAATTCTTACAAAGTATATTGAAACTGTTTTGTAATAAAGTTTTATTTTATATGTAAATATCCTTGTTTTATGTTCCAAATCGTTGGGTTTAGAGGGAAAGCAAAACATGTTTACATTTCAATATGTATTTACAAATGTAGTTCTTTTCTAAATATTTACATAGCTACAATGTAGATTTCACAAATATTTTTCTCAAATCACATAGGATGGGAGGAACATCATTTATGTCTTTAATGCCGGTTATCACAAATCTTTCCATTATGGAATACATGAACATGATATGGGTGCCAGTTAGTCATCTGTGCTGCTGGAAATAGTTCCACTTCATAAGTGAGATTATTTGATGATGTGACTTTACGAAAGTCATAATGATAGTTCAATTCACATAGCACAGTCATTGTCTTCACTTCCCATTCAGATAATGAGTCTCTAAGTAAATTTTCCAACGTAGAATGTAGATATGGTAGATCACCATCAGTGAAGCCACCAACACACTGAATTGTTCCATTTGGAAAGAATAGGATAGTCACATATTTATCCTTCCTCTGTATCCTCCATGTTAACATTGAGGGTCTTCCCAGATGTAGATTCGTTGTCGGCTTCATCTTGTGTTTTATTAATAACCATTGCTTTCGATTGGGAATGTTGCGCTCGATCTCTTGAAGATTGAGTTTTGAGTTTACTTTTGTAGTTAACATGCGATTCACGACTTCCATCCGCTTGATGTCCTCCATCCTTAATGACTGAAATCATATGTGGTAGTATCTCTTTTGTAAAGTTTCTCCATGTGACGTCACTGAAACGGAAAAATCGATAGTCAATATCTTCTCTCTTTGGTGAACAGACGTATAGCTTGACGGTAGAGTCACACTTTATCCATACCTTTTGATCGAGCGGAATCTTCATCCGTGTCTTATGGTTGTCAATCAGATCAGCGAAGTCTTTCAGTGAATATAATGCGTCAAGGCTAATGCAAACGCCACGATGTTTTCCACCACTATTTGTTATTGAGTGACGAAAGACTACTTTCTTAGAATTTGTTATGTGAATGCTTTGTGAGTCATTTAATTTCCATGTTCTAATGTAATGAGGCATGTTTTCAAATATAAACCTAAATTTATTTGTTTGCATAAAGCTTACTATTTTACATCTCAATATAACGGAATGATGTTGAGTGCTACGTCTTCAATTCATAGTAGGACTACCTATGTTTTAGTAATAATTTCTACACATCGGAAAAATGTAGAAATTTCATTTTGTGTTTAGACTACCTATATATTAGTAAGCATAACTAAGCAGGAAGATGTGACGATTGGTTAGTTTACTTGTAAATTACCTTGTTGAATCTATTTAGACTTATTCTACATCACCTATAGCAGGAAGGATTCTCCTTCTTTTTGAAGGTGGGGGAAGTCCCAAGCTATAGTGTACATATGGTAGTGACAAATTTTTATTTAACCAACAGCGCTTATCCTCCCAGAGTGAAAGTCCTCACTTCCTGAATGATTTTGTAGTAACTAAGTGGTTTTTCGAGTTAATTACTGTCATTTCTTCACTTGTATCCATTTCACTGTAGTACACGGTCCTATAATCATTATGCTGTAGTTTTTTAACTGCAGCTCTCTGCACTCCTTTTGCACTTTTGATGCTGTGACAAGATGAATCTAGATAGTTCATTGAATACATTTTCGGTTTTAATAAGATCATTTCCTCAAGCAATTTTCCCGCACACTCATCCTTAAAACAGCCCAACCTAGCTCTGTTTGTAGTTGAGTATAGTCGGTGATGTACATCATAGTTTGAAGAGTCAAATTTTTCACCAAAGTATAGAAGTATGTCCTCCAGACGGACAGAAGGTGAGGTGCATAAACATAGGAAAAAACTGTCAGTGTCACCGCCACAAAGTCGCGTTCTATTTATCAGTGGACATCTTTTTAAATCATTGTAAAATAGTTGATACATTTCCAACTTGCTATAATCAAGAACTGCTTGACCAACATAAATTAATTTATTCAACATTATTGAAGGCTTGTACATTTCCATGCCAACTAGATCTTCATCGAAGATCTTATGCTGAACATAGAGTGGATGATTTGATAATTTTTTACATTGTTCAACACTATTAACTAATTTGAATTTTCTCCTTCGTCTTACATTTTCCATTGTCTTGCCATATAAAGAGTTATTCTTCATCTTGTAAAATGACTTTTAAAAATCAGTTCTTGACTGAGCTCTCTTTTGGGAATTCATGTCGATGAACGTTCTTAACCAGGGCTTTTGAGTGAACTTTACACCGCTATGAACTTTTTTAACTTTCATACCCATAAATAAATAAAATTTTAATATTGAATAGTGTACAACATAATTTTCCCTATCAAATTGGTGTAGCAATAGTTTCTTAGTTGAAGAAAAGTTAGTATTTGGTCTTACTTTTTTATACAAGTCTTTCATATAACTTGAAAACATTTTTTGTTGTATCATCTGCATTTCTGGTGCCAATGGAAAATCGGCAGTGTCATCATGTATGCTTGCAGGATATTCCAAATCTAAATCAAAAATATATCCGATGTCACTATCATCATCTATGGCTTGAATATTAACTTCGTTTGAAAAGTAGCCTATTTCATCTTCAGTCAACCATTTGAAATTTGAATGTGGTAGACTCTTGCTGAGTGACGAGCCGTAAAGGTTGTTGACATCTATGTAGGATAAGTGACGCCTTTCATTTGTATTATTTTGTAATTCCGTAATGCGTGCACGCGCTCGGTGAATATTTGTAAATGTCAAACCTCCCCTTATTCCTCTTTCAAATAGATTGTACATGTTTTCATCTTGTATGTAGTGTGGAGGATCAGATGAAGCAAAACTCAAAGCTGAAGTAAAACTAAGGTGTGGAAGGCTAACAAAATGCACAGGATCCACCACATCTTCATTTTGACTCAATGATCTAAAGACTTCAAAAATATCTGCCAGCAATAACACATCTAATTTGAGATATGCAAGCATGTAATCACCAAAATTGGAGCAACTGAAAGCGATCCACGCATTACAAGCGTGTTCATATTCTTTGTCTGAGCAATGCTCTCGTGTGAGATCATTATAGAATTCACATTGTGGTGGTAGACTATTTTCCAACAATGTAATTAGACTTTTGAAATAACAGTAGGGAAACACTCTCTTTTGATATAGGATGTCATCATTAATCAGTGGAAATTCGTTTCTTAATTTTTCTACATGCTTATACACTTGTAATCCTTTTGCTAATTCACTTAGTGATGCACTTAAAAATTGAAAAGAATCCAAGAACTTTAATTTAAAATATATTGTTTTTCCGTTGTACTCGTTCACAGGTACACTAGCGGATAAAGTTATGTATTTTTCAGCTGTGGCTGCTACCACTTCTAATTTCAATGGTTTCTTCTTTCCAATTGCTTTGTAGCAAACGATGTGACTGTCATACTTCTTGAAGTTGTGGAAAAATATGGGCAGTTCCCGCCTATTCAGTGTCAATCGAAGGTTGCATTTGCTACATAATGTTTGTCTATATTTTCCTGTTATATGATCATGATCTCTCACTTTGATACAATCATCACTGAACTTAGATTTACATTTACTGCAACTCTGTGCGCTTTTGTGTTTTTCTTCTTCATCATGGGATAGAGACATCGGTTGTCTACTTATTGCACGCTGATTGTCATACAAGTTTTGTGCTACATTTTTTAGGCGATTTAAGAAGTTCATAATACAATTTTCTCCTTTAAAGACATAATATTCGTTATCAAATTTTGATTGGAGAGCGTTGTGCTAAACATGATAAACTCCAACTGCTGCAGGTTTATGCACTTTATTATCGATGTAGCACTCTATATCTGCATAAATTACTAAAGGTGGACTTAGATGATATTCCATGCTACTTGTACTTACCTCTAGTTGTTTAGGCATTTTTTCTATTTGCGCTTTTCCTCGAACACAAAATTGATAATGTCGGTCTAGAGTTGTCTTATATGTAAACGATTGGGTGCATCGATCACAGTAATGTTTAAATCTTTTATTAATTTTCCTATATAGTCTCGATATCTTTCTGATTCCACAATAATGTGCGCGTTCATTGTTAACAATTAACAGTATATTCACAGTTCGTTTGCCAATAAAGTTGCTACTATAACGAACACCTTTGAGTCCTTTTTCATGAAAGTGAATGTTAATTTTGATGTAATTATTTTTCTCAAACCTAGAAATATCTTTTATTGATACTGGTGTGGCAATGCCATCCATATTCAGATCAGATGTCCACTTGCTATATGATTTCATCTCATTTCTCGAGTGAAGTACTTCATCATAATGTAGTATTGATAAAACTGAATACTTGAAGCAGTCATTTGCATTTGAGTGTACATTGATTACAGCCTTAGAATCTTTCAAGCTCTTTGGTAGAGTAAATGTTTGTCCACCGGATAGTAGTGGACTGGTAATAACATTGAATTCAATATTAAGTATTTCATCTATAACCCAGTTGCTACCCTTATTTGCAAATGCTTCAATATGGCTTGAAAGACTATTCAAATTATCTTGGAACCAGGTGTCATAGTCATAAATATAGTTTGTAGATGATGATGTAAAGTGTGCGAGAAACGTTTCATCTTCTTGAGGATTTGATCGCACCTAACGAATTTGTGCAATTAAACGGCCACGTAGTTTAAATTGTTCTAGAAGGTTTGACACTAAGTCACCTAATATAGGTCGCATACTCAATAAAAAAGAATTAATGTCGATTGTATGTGTTGATGGTGTGATGTCATATACACGAGCGTGGCCATTAAGTGCGCTTTCACTGAGATTTAGAGTTCCATGATTATTATGAATATTCATCTCACTTTTTGTATTATGTACATTCATATGCCGACGAAATTTGCTAACAGAATTATAATTTTTGCCACAATGGGAGCAACATTGCATAAAGGTATTATTTGAAGCGCTGGTTGACGTATGTCTAGACGTTGGTTCAACAATACTAGATCTGGATATGTGATTATTTTGTGATTCTACTTGATTAACAACTGACATATTTTGAGAATTTGAACTTAAATTGCAAACTAAATTGTGTCGCTTTAGATTATCCTTCCTATTCGTTTGATATGGACACTTGCTACACTTATATGTTATCCCCAACTTACAAAATTTTTCATGACGTTGCAAATTGCCATAAAGAGTAAAAAAATTTCCACACTTGGAACAGACAACCATTCTTAATAGTAAATGATAAGGATTATAATTTTTGATAGTCCTTATATATTTTCATCATTCTATGACGTCAGAGCTATTACCATCCAATAGAATTTGTTCCGATCTCTTCACTTTTGAGATAGATGTAGTATTACCGATCGATGATATAAAAGAAAAAATTCAGGATTTGCAACAATTTTCATTTTCCAAAAGAAAAAAGTAATGTACATTACATTTTTATGCATTTTACAATGCCACTGTGGCACATCTTGATGTGCTGACACTGTGCAGAGCAAGCACCCCTGTCTTCCATGTGAGTCAGCCTCACCTTTTCAATGTTTGAATTTGCATACTCAATATGCATTAAAGTCTCTTTTTCAAAAGGCTTGTTGCCTCTTGAAAGGAGTGATGCCATATGCAAGTTTGACTGCGTTAGATTTCGCACAGATTGAATTAGATCACGATTTTCAGTCCTTAACTTTGCTTCTCTTTCCTCAGCAAGTCGCAGTCGCTGCTCACAGCGCCTCAACTCACTATTGTCATTGGTTTCATCTAGATCAACATAGTAATGGGCAAAAGACCGTTCCAGGACACCTAAAATTCAAAAAAATAGTATCTTTAAA
Organism: Prostheceraeus crozeri; assembly: GCA_907163375.1. Taxonomy (NCBI): domain Eukaryota; kingdom Metazoa; phylum Platyhelminthes; order Polycladida; family Euryleptidae; genus Prostheceraeus; species Prostheceraeus crozeri. The sequence continues at coordinate 65,927 of CAJQUW010010739.1, forward strand.
AACGACATAAATTCATGAATTTGAACCCTTTTTCAGGTTTTTAAGACCTAAATACATGAATTTAGTCCATTCAAAAAGTACCATTTTTGAAAAAATGGTACTTTTTAAAAACGACATAAATTCATGAATTTGAACCCTTTTTCAGGTTATGAAGACATAAATTCACAAATTTGGGCGTTTTTAAAAATACCCAATTTTCAAATTTTTCAAAATCTCAAATTTGAGAATTACAATTTTCACCGCTTAAATCATGACCGTTCTAGGACACTGAAAAAAATTATAAAAGTTGAGAATCTCAAATTTGAGAATTACAATTTTCACCACTTAAATCATGACCGTTCAAGGACACTGAAAATTAGTATTTTTAAAAACGTCTTTTAAATCCATTTTTCAGGTTTTTAAAATATATCATATGATTAAAAAATATTTGAAGGAATTGACATATTCTTAACAATAAGTTTAGGTACTTTTACAATTGTCATTCAATTGTAGAGAACATCTGCTTCTCGCATTTATGAATAAAAGGCATTTCAGTGTAAAGAGCTGTGTCCTCCAACTCAAACATTTGAAAGGAAACAATGTATGAAAGAACAAACAGCTGCTACACCCACTTAGACATTTGTAAGACGTGAAATATATAACCAGCAAATCCTACTCCGGCTGCAATGCTGTGAAATAATGCACAACAACAATAATCGATATGGCTATTTCAAACAATTGTGCTGAAGACTTATTTAATTAAATAGTGTTTCTTGACAGTGAAGGTTGTGTCAAAACGCTCTCGTCATATATTTCTCAAAATGAGACAAGATCAATTTGAAGATAGAAGAAAACAATCGTTGCCAGGGAGGATGAAAAAATTACGGGAGGAATTCAATAGGAATATATTTTGAGAGGTATGAATTTACAGATACTTTGAGTGATTTCATAGAGCCAAATGGTGGAGAGAATAATACAATTGTAAACTTACATAAATTCTTGTTGCATGAAAAAAGAAACAATTCACTCAGTGTTATGTGTAAAATTTTTATCGGTAAGCACTATCTGCTCTCTGTTTGTGATAATGACAAGTCTTATTTTTATAGTCTCTTGAAGCAAAATCATATCAATTATTCACGGACCGAAGTTTCATTTGTTATGAAATTAGGTAAATTAGCAGACAAATTTCCTACGCTTTGTTGGGTGTCTGTTTCTCTTGTACTTTAAAAGTCACGACCTAATGTTATCGGAAAATTGACTTCATTGTGTAAAGCAATTATGTGACATTCCAAATGATTCCATTCTTCTCCCAAACAATGGTGCGTCATTTAGCGATAATACCGCGCTGACATATTCAATGGAATTTGGATGTTAAACTCCGCTATTGTTATTGCGATACGGCCGCAAGACACTTTATTTTCAATATTAGACCTATGCCATTTCATTATATTCTCTTGAATAATGGTGCGCCATTCAGCTAAAATACTGCGCCATTCAACTAATCAAAACAACGCGTTAACATTAGACGCGCTGTGAAGAAAATTTATCATTCTTGAAACCCCTCTGTTTTATATGCAATGTTATTTCCTGTTGCACATGTAAATACAATAGAGTGTTTCAACCAATGAAACCTTGTCCTCGCGTGGACGGAAATCCTATTGTTTAGAAAACTTGTATCTTATATGCAATGTTATTTTCTGTTTTATATGCAATGTTATTTTCTGTTTTATATGCAATGTTATTTCCTGTTTTAAATGCAATGTTATTTCCTGTTTTAAATGCAATGTTATTTCCTGTTTTAAATGCAATGTTATTTCCTGTTTTAAATGCAATGTTATTTCCTGTTTTCAATCATTTTCATTATGTTGTTATATGACGTCATTTTTCTCTCATCCAATGAAACCTTGTCCTCGCGTGGACAAATTTACATGTATTTCAATGTATCCAAATTGAATGTATGCAAAGTGGATGTAACCAAATTGAAATATCCATGTGTTGTTTTTAATTTCTCATTTACGGGAATATTATAGAAACATTGTATCTTCTATAAAAATGAGAAACATCAGGGACTTCCAAAAAATATACGGCAAACAAAACCACATTAAATTTCGATTTAAATGAGATTGCTAAGCAATTGGGAATAAAGAATTTTCACATATTGATGAGTAATGAATTACTATTGATAAAAGATGTGCGAAACACTAACTCTACTAATACAATGCAACAATGTAACGTTTAAATTTAGATTAAATTAAATCATTTCAAAATTGAATAAGTAGTAAAGAAAGACATCATTAGAGAACAGTTTTAAATCAATACCCCCCCCAAGTAGTAAGGAAAGTCATCATTATAAAAATGTTTTAAATCAATACCCCCTTCTGACTAAGTAGTAAGGAAAGACATCATTAGAGAACAGTTTTAAATCAATACCCCCCCTTCTGACTTCTAGGGGTCCCTTAAGAAATTTTTTTATTATAAAATGAGCAACATAAATGAGTTTTTGAAATTATATGGAACACAAACGACAACGAATTTCGACCTAAAGAAAATCGCTAATCGATTAGGAATAAAGAATTTTCATGTTCTAATGAGAAACGAATTACAATTCTTGAAAAATAGGCCATCAATAACTGTAAATTTCATAACGAATCTTCACACTTTAGACCAAAACGGCGTACATTGGTCAGCAGGTATCTTTAGTAAAAACGGAGATAATTATTATTTTGACTCATACGGGCTTCCACCTACGAATGAAGTAAGAGAAATACTTGGCAATGGAATTTATAATACATTTCAAATTCAAAAACCGGGAACAACTTATTGTGGTCAATTATGTCTTTATGTTTTATTTAAATTGCAAGAAGGAGTGCCATTTCTTGATATTATGTTAGAATTGAACGAACCGTAGGTTCTATGGCTACGCCTAATAGTAATAATGATAATTAAAAATCAGTTCGTTGTAATTCATTTTGATAAAAACGGCCTCTGATATCCTCATTATCTAAATCTTTAATTTCATAAGTAATCGGATAACTTTGATTTATTTTGCAAACTTCAAATATTTCTTTAGTCCAATAGCCAACAAAGCCTTTTTCAAATTTATTCTTATATTTAAATATTCTAACTCTATCTCTAATTTTAAATGTCGGCTTAAGTTTCTGCAAATTCGGATTACTCTCATTCAAATTATTATTCTCGAATATTTTTTTCTTATCAAATCAGGGTCGTCAGAAGCATTCTTTGGAGTTTCTTCAATACCAGAATGAACTTTATTATTGTACTCTTCCACAATTCCTGGTAATATCTTCAACCATTTCTGATTTCTTTGCTCAGTAAATTTCTTGAATAATTTATTTTTTAACGTCCGATTGAATCTTTCTATCACTACGGCCTTCCCTGCATTTTCAGTTGAATAAACTGAGCCTTGGCGATGACTTTCGTCTGTTTCAAATAGTGGCTGAACGTTTCTGTTATAAAATTCCGATCCTTTATCAACAAACAATTTCCTTGGCTTTCTCTTACTTTCTTTAAAGATTTCTTCAAACGCATATTTAACTCATAGACCACTTTTATTTTTTAAAGGCTTTACCCAAGCGTATCGTGTATATAAATCTATAACGGTCAATGCGTATTTATAATCTTTTTCATTCGGCATATGAATAAGATCAGCACTCCAAATATCATCTTTATTAAATACTTTTACTTTCAATAAATATTTAGGCCTTCTATATTCCTTGTGGATTTCAGACGCGTAGGTTCGAGCGTTGCTCTCAGAGTTATTAGTTCGAGCGTTGCTCTCAGACACCTTAGCTGTCGTTTCATTTAAACCCTGGCCGAATAATATTTTAGCTTGTAAAGCTTTCTTAACAAACATTCTTTCAATTTTTTCTCTAAATGTAGGATTTTGAATACTATCTAATTCTTGAATCATCTTCTTATCAGCTGCATGTCGAGAACTTAGATCATGATTTCGATAAGCTAAATCATGCCTGTAAGCTGCGGCATCTACTCTATTTATCGGTTCTTCACCTGGTTTCGGATTATTATTCTCATCTAGTCTTATATCTAATCGAGTTCCTGGACCGGTATATGAATGACCAGGAAGATGTTTTTCTTTCGAATATTTACTCCAAATAAATCCAGGAAAGTTTTCTAATGTTTTTTGTATGTCACCACCGAAGTGGTGTGGAACTTTGTTCTTGTCACCTCCAATATGCTGACAGTTTGAGTTTTTATTTTTGTTTAATAGATAATTCAATAAATCTAAATTAACAATTTTTAATTTAATTAAATTTTCGGAATTTGTAGAATTCATTTTAAAAGATAAAATAAATGTTTTACCGGATAGAACTTTGTTCAGAGGCTTTAGCCGATCGGACCAAAGGTCCTGAGGTTATTACCGAATCATACTAGGACTTAGATATATTCCAGAACCATCTTTAGTTTCTTTAATTTCAATTAAATCATCAACATTGTGGAGAATATTTTTAAGAACTCGTTTTCCTTCATCAACTAATTTTAATTTACTAATAAAATTATCTACTATTCCTTCTCCCCTAGCAACTTTCTCTAACTCTCTATTATGACGTTTTTGTTCTTCTAATGCTGCCTTCTCTGATTTATTTTTATTTACTGCTTGGACAATACCAGCTGTCCCGCCTGCAACACTTCCTGCTGCTGCTATGCCTCCTATTATTAGTGGAATTAATGGGAGAATCCCGCCATTCTTTTCTTCTTGTAATTGAATATTCTCTATCATTGGTTTACTTATGTAATACTTTTTTTTGTTAATCGTAATAGTTTTAGGGGTATTTTTGTCAACAATATTACGTAATTTTAATTCAACAGTTTTATTATTATTACTTTTCGGTTGCGACATTTTTAATAAAAAAATTTTAAGTTACGAAAATTTTTAATCTATTGTAGTTATGAATAAATTTTAAGTTAAGAATTTTTAATCTATTCTAGTTATGAAAAAAAATTAAATTAATTTATCGGAGCGAAGCTCCTCTGGCTTTAGCCTATCCTAGCCATCTTCCCATTAAGAACTTCAATAGAATATTTTACATCTTCTAGCAATAAACCATAAGCCATCAATGAAGTTGTGGAATCTTTCTTTTCAATATTAATTGTTACATCACAACCATTTTTAATAATATCTTCAGATTGTGCACTTAAATCGAAACAGAAAACAGGATATAAATGTCTCCAATCTCCAGGAGTTAATTGTGGTTCAACTCCAAATTCTATACAAAGATTTCGATAAGAATCATATCCTTCCATAAATTGATTATTGCTATCGTGAAATCTTAATGGATCAATTGGATAACGGGTTTGATTTAATGAAACTTGTAAACTTCGAATTGTATTAATATGGAAGAGATTATTGTTCTTATCAAAACTTGGAGAATTATTTCTTTGAAAAGTTAGTAATAAATATCTTGGTGTATTCGCAGTTCTAGTAAAATGCCAGTTAAATCTTTGTTCGGAAAAAGTTACTGAACTAGCAGTACGCTTTAGAAAATTTACTGGAATTGGTTTGTTAGTATTTAATCTTTTTGCAATAGCTGTTTCAATCTCTAAACTAGGAGTAATATGCTTAATCCACCATTCAAGTCTATCAATTTTTAAATATGCTTTTTTTCCAGTCTTACCAAAAAAGATTAATTCATTATTTGCTGTACGATGAATTATTAATTTAAATTTTAATTGATATGATATTTTATCATAATCTAAATATCCGAATAATGGAGACAATGACCAATTTACTGTCTGTTTACTTTTCTTGTTAAATTCACGTCTTTCTTTATATGCATCATTATTTGTTTTATTTAAATGTTTTGCAATATTTTCTACATCTTTCGCAATTCCTGCTGCATCTGTTCCAGCGTGAGTTAAATCATCAACAATTATACCATCATTTGTATCAGGAAACCAACCTTCGATTTCATACTTTTTATTATTTTCACCAATTGTTACAAATCTAAGCATTGTATCAATTACACCTGGAGAATCACTTATTGTTTCTATATTTTGAGTTGCAACATCTAAACGCATTTGTGTAAATAATCTTGGAAAGAAATTATTCTCTAGTGCAATATTATCGGTTTCTGGTAATGGTGTTGTAAAATTGGCATCACTATACAAAGAATATTCACAATGTAAAAACGAATCAGGTAAATATATATAACTCTGCTGATTATCAACTTCAAAAATTAAATCACCTCCAGTATTTACTCTACTGGAAGATCCGGGATTCATAGCAATTCTTATATAGTCATTCTTTTTTTGATTGTAACTGACGAACGGAGGATCGTCTAATCTAAATTTATTTTCGATAAGCGAAGACATTTTTATAAAAAATAATTTGACTTTCTGTTTTTCTCACACACAGAAAAAATTTTACTAAAAAAATTTTACTAAAAAAATTTTACTAAAAAAATTTTACTAAAAAAATTTTGCTAAAATATAATTTTAGAATTTTACTAAAAAAATTTTACTAAAAAAACATAATTTTAGAATTTTGCTAGACCAGCTCCGCTACAGCTTTGCTGGTTAGACCGAAGGTTACTATTAATACCATTACCTCTTATTTCTTCAATTGTTTTTTTATTATTTTTATTTTCATTATGTTTACTATTAGACGGAGCTCCGCTCCTCAAGGTTTCACCCCCCACAGCTATGTTAGCAATTTTGTTTTTTGTTTCCTCTGAAAGTTTTTTTAAATTTTTTAGTTCTTCAGAATCATTCCTAAGTTTACGAATAGCTTCTAGTTGTTTTAATTCGTTTTGAGACTTAACAGCATTTGATATTGCACTAGCTGTACTACCTATAGCAGCTGCTCCTTTTGCAGCAGATGTAATCAAATCTTTATTATTTTTAATTAAGTTAACGATACTTCCAATACCAGAAAAGATGCCAGCCCCTTCTTTTTGGACGGCACCTGCGGTGCCTAGGAACTTTTGTGTTCCGACAGTTTCTACACTATCATAATGGTACACAGGTCTCTGAGATGGTTCATGAGCAATTTTATTATTTGATGCAAAATGTTTAAGATTGTGTTTATAAATTATAGGCATTTTTTAGGATTAAATTTGACTTTTGGGAAAAATATCTACGTTCGGCTAAAGCCTCGAGGAGCTTCGCTCCGATTGGTTAGTAACCTGAGGACCTTTGGTCCGATCGGCTAAAGCCTCGAGGAGCTTCGCTCCGATTGGTTAGTAACCTGAGGACCTTTGGTCCGTTTAAGATTTACGTTTGTGAATGGACAACAACTTCGAGATAACTTTATTAATTGATTGTTGCACTTTATCTATTGCGTCAAGCAGCGTGTGATGTACTTTAATTTCTTTTCTATTAACTTGCATTTTCTCCTGATTCATCTTCAACGCCGTTTTAAGTGCATTTAACTTAATTTTAAGAACATCTAATTGTCTTTTAACAGAATCTAACTGTTCTTTATTTTCTTTAGAGTTTTCTTGTAAATTTTTCTTTAATTCATTTTCTAAATTGATTTTAAGAGTTTTCATTTTATCAACTTTTTCATTAAGTGAGTTTACTTCATTTATTATTCTATTCATCTTTTTCATTTGTTGAGTAATTTTTGAACTTAATTCATCAACACTTTTTTGGAATGTAGTTTGTAACTGCTTTAAATTTTTTTTAATTCTTTCAGGTAGTTTTTCTATTTCATCTTCTAATTGTTCTTTTAACATTTTTATCTGATGTTTATTTTTAATGACTGCAGATTTTAACTTTATAGAAAGTAATATTAAAATTTTTGATTGCTCTGAAATCTTTTTAAAAAGTTTTGCTATATCTGCTTCTAGCTCTCTATCCTTTTTATCAAGTTTTAATAATTTTTCGTTTAATGATTTGTCATTAAGTTTTAGCAACTTTAATTCATTCATCAGTGGAACCAAAACATCGTTTATATATTTTTCCTTTAAATTATTGATTTGTTTATCAACATATTGTTTATTTGTTAACTCTGTATTTTGTTGCGGAAGAATAGAAAGATGCAATGGTCCAGATAAAACGTCTCCAGTTTTCATGATATAATTTTCTATCTCTATTTCTAATTCACGATTATTCGGGATATATGCACCTCCACCAACATTTGGTAACATCATTTTTTAACAATAAAAAATAAAATTTTTCTAATAAAAATTAAATTTTTTCTAATAAAAATAAAATTTTTTCTAATAAAATTTTTTCTAATAAAAATAAAAAAATAAAATTTTTTCTAATAAAAATAAAAAATGGAAAATCCAAATTTAAAAAAATTATATTCGCCCGCATCATCCTGTTCTTCTTATTCGACGAGATAAACGGGATTTGAAAATAAATGTTTTGATAATAATAATAATAATAATCCATGTATAGATGTTAATATTTTATTTCAATTACAAGCCGAAATATTTAGAGAACAGACTAAAGGTTTACCTTCTATAGAAACTAATTATTGTTTATTTCCGGGGGATCCATTTATTAAATTTATGGATATTGTTAGTAAATATAATGATGTAGCTTATGTGGAATTAAATAAAGAAAATATGGTTATAATAGGTCATAATAATGTTTATGGATTTATTAGAGCAGTGTTACCAATTAGTAATACTGATTGGATAGAAACTAAAATTATTAATTATATCAATATTAAAGAATTAGTTAAAAAATTAAAATCTTTTTCGAAAGAAAAAATTAGATTATTTGTTGACGATCAAAATCAATATAACATTCACATAGAGAGTAAAAAACATAATGAAGAATTATTATGTCAAATTTATTATAGAGACACAATTTATAAACAAGAAACATTAGAAATGCCGCAAAGATATGATGATGATACGTATATAGGATTATATTCAAACTTAAATATTAATTTGTTAAAATCTTACATAAATGGCTTAGCTCAACAAGAGAAAATTTATATGTGGACTACACCTTATACTATTAACAATGACCATAATCATAATAAACGAACTGAAGGTTCTAGGGCTTTGTCCGATCTTAAAGAATCTTATGATAATAATGATGATTCTGTAACATCTGAAAAAGGTGTAAATGGTAAAAAAGATTATAAAAATATTAGTAATTATAAAAATTTATCTAAATTTCATTTTCTTACAATTGAAAATAATAATGATGGTATAGTTGAAGATACTGTTAGACAACTATGTGTCGGGTCTACAAAATTTAAATTAGGATTTACATCTAATCAATTTAAAATTTTATCATCTTTAATAAAAACTAAAAGTGATTCAGATGATGGTGGTGTTATTAAATTTTCCAAAAGAGATCAAAGACCAATATTTTTCTCTATTATATTATTATCAGATAAAAAAATGTAATTTAGAGTTAGATATTCCAATAAGAGAATGGTATCCTATCATGGAAGGGCATCCTATACCAAAAAGTGTAATTTATGATGATGAAGAAACAATTTATGATGATGATGAAGAATCAATTGATGATGATGAAGAAGAATCAATAGTTAGTGAAAATAAATTTAAATTATCTTTTGATAAAACATTATATGATGAAACTTAATATGATAAAACTTAATATGATTAAACTTAATATGATAAAGAAAAAAAATAACTAAAGAACGTGAAATATATAATAATATAAAATAACACTCAAGTCCTTGATATTAGAATGTTTATATCTAAAATTAAAACACAAATTTTTTCTTAAATTTTCTCTAAAAAAATAAAAAAATGGAAAATACCAAGTTTTATTGTGTCTTATGTAAAAAAAAGTTGCAAACAAAAAGAAGTTATCAATCTCATTTAAATAGTAAATTGCATTTACAAAATGTAGAACGAGTTGATGAAGGAAATATATTAAAATTAAATAGTTATAAAAACTATCTAGAAACATTGCCTACTGATATAAAAGTTAAAAAAATGTTTGATGATTATTCACATTCGGAATATAAAAAAGTTTTTAATAGTGAAGATGAGACCATACAAACCGAAGGTTCTAGGGCTTCGCCCGTACCAGATGGAAGATATTTATTTAGCGATACTGATGAATTTGATGAAGCTGAACGAACCGATGAAGCCTTAGCAAATATAAAATATTTATTTAATCAGTCTGTTCGAACCGAAGGTTCCAGGGCTTCGCCCGTTGAATATAATGAAACCGATAAAACTTTTTCTGATATTCTAACCAACTTTTATAATATATTTAAGAAATCTTTCAAATGTTATATGAATGTAGAAGTACTTTATACAAAAAATGGACCTGATGGAATTCCTGAAGAAATAATACAAGGACATTTTACAAATTCACAAGAAATTCATAATGTAAATGATATACAACCCATATTTGAATCGATGATACTTAAATTAGAAAATTGTATAATTGAAGCCCAGTTACGTGAATCTGGTTGGAGATTTGTTAAAATACTATCTAAGAAAATAGTAATTGATAAATATAAAAATAATACTGGTGGTAGTTATGTTCCTTTACCTTTCAGTTCACCACAAATAATCAACATAAAAAATGAAGATGATTATTGTTTTCTGTGGAGTATTATAGCACATTTACATCCTGCAGAATATCATAAAGAAAGACTAAGTCATTATAATAAAGAAAAATACATAAATGAATTTGATCTTTCTGATGGCTTAGATGAATTTCCATATGATTATAATAGGTTAAAAAAGTTTCATAAAAAGAATAAAAATTTAATAGAAGTAAATGTTTTTGAATTAAATGTGAATTATGTTTCTATTGGTAAAATTACTCCACTTTACTCAGATTCAAAAAAATTTTATTTGAATAATAAAAATTTATGTCAATCAGAAATAGTATATAATGATAGGGGAAATTACATGCATCATAATATTTTTTACCAAGGAAATATAATATGTACTGAAAAATTTGAAATTATAAAAACACTATCACCAATAATTATTAGTCATAATAATTATAAAGGACGTAATTATAATTATGATTATGATTCCGAATATTTATCTTTATCTTTAGAATATGAACAAAAATTACAAAATTTAAATGAAAGTTTACAAAAATGTAAAACAGATTATCAACAACAAACAAAAATATTAGTACAAGAAAATGGCCATAAATATGATTCAAAAATTAAATGATGACAATAAAGAATTAAATAATGAAGAAAATGAAACCAATCAAAAAATAAATGAATCTTTAAAAAAATGTCTACAACAATATAAAGAACAATATGATAAAGAATATAGTTATCAGCTACAAATATTAAATCAAAATTTTCATCGAAATACATTTAATCTTGCAAAAGAAATTAATGAAACACATGAAATATATCAAGATAAATTTGAAAAACTAGAACAGTCAAAACAACCAGCACAAGCGAATATATTATATTATCAGGGTCATTTTATATTGTGTAAAGATGTTTCTATATTCACAAAAACTTCAGATAATACAAATTTTCCTTGTCTTCAATGTATGACAAGTTTTAGAACTAAAGAAGAAATGAATAGACATTTGGAGAATTGTCAACAAAATGAAGCAGTCAGAAACACATTTCCAAAAGATGATTATTTAGAATATAATAAATGGTATTTTAAAAATAAACTACCCTTTACTATTTATTGTGATTTTGAAGCTTATAATGTTAATATGACACAAAATCGAACGGAAAGTTCCAGGGCTTCACCCGATTCTAAAAATGATAATTCTGAAAATGGTACGGGCCAAGCCCTAGAACCTTCGGTTTGTAATTATGAAAAAAGTGCATCTGAACAAAGTAAAGAAAAATATTTATTTGAACAAAAACCATTATGTTGGGGAATGTACATTCATTCAAATTATCCTGAATTATTTAAATCAGAATATTTTCAATACTATGGTGAAGATAGTTCAGAAATGTTTACAAAGAAAGTAGAAGAATTACAAGGTCGCTTTTCACAATTGCTTGAAACAAATATACCGATGATGCCATTAACAGAAAAAGAAAAATTAAATTTTATTAATGAAACAAAATGTTATTACTGTGGAAGAGAATTTACAAAAAATTATAAAAATGGCAAAGGTAGATATCTTGATAGGCGAAGCGACGGCTCTGCCGTCAAGGTAAAAGATCATGATCATCTAAATGGATTATATAGAGGTGCAGCACATAATTCTTGTAATCTTAATGCTAATAAATTTAAATATAACTTTGTTCCTTTATATTTCTATAATGGTTCTAAATATGATTTCCATCTAGTAATGAAAGATTTATTTTCATCTGAAAAATTACAACAACAACAAATAAATGTACTATGTAAAACAGAAGAAGAATATTTTTCAATGCAATTAGGTTGCATTAGAATTTTAGATGCATTTAGATTTTTTACTCCTTATTCATTAGATGTTATGGGAAAAACTTTGAAATCTGAACAATGTAAAATATTAAATAAATATAATTTAAAACCTTTAAAAGGCATATTTCCGTATGAATATTTAACCTGTGGCTCACAGTCGAAGACTGATATAACTGGAGATAAAACCTGTGGTTCACAGTCGAAGACTGATTTTAATTCTGTGAATAAAATTATGGAAGAAAAACAACTTCCTCCAATAAATAAATTTAAATCAACATTAAAACAATCAAAATTATCTGACGAAGACTATGCAGAAGCTGAAAAAAATTGGAGAGAGTTAAATTGTAAAACAATGTATGATTATACAATGAAATATCTTCAGATAGATGTACTAATACTAGCTGATCTTTTTGAAAACTTTCGTAATATGTGTTTAGAATATTACGGAATAGATCCATGTTATTGTTATTCTACACCAGGTTTAACATGGTTAGCAGGATTAAAACATACTGGTGTTCAAGCCGATGGCTCTAGGACAAAGTCCGTTAAACTTAAACATTATAAAGAAAATACATATGATAAATTATTATTTTTTGAATCTGGAATTAGAGGTGGAGTTTCATCAGTTTTAGGTAATAGATATGTACAGTGTTATAATAAGAAAGTAAATCCACAAGAATATGGAATAATGAAACCTTTATCTCCAGAAGAAAAAGAAAAAATATTAGAAATTTTTCGAACGAAACGAGAAGGAGTAGAACGTGAAAAAGCAATTGATGAATTCATGAGAGAAAACTATTTGTTATATTATGATTTTAATAGCTTATATTCTTCTTGCATGATACAAGAATTACCAACAGGTGAAATGTCATGGTGTAATATTCTAGATTATCAAAAAACATATGATGGAAATTATAATCATGGTTATATATATGAAGTTGATTTAGTATACCCTGATGAAATAAAAGATAAAACAAAATATTTTCCTTTCTGTCCCGAAAACAAAATTCCCAATATAGAAGATTTTTCAGATTATCAAAAATCTATAATTCCTAAGAAATACAGACCAACAAAAAAACTTATGTTAACACAAAGCAATAAAGGAAAGTATGTTGTTGAAGGAAGAATGCTAGATTGGTATTTAGATCATGGAATGATTCTCACCAAAATACATCGAAAACTATTTTATCAAAAATCTAGGTGGTTAAAAAATTATATAGAGTTCAATATTGAAAAACGTAAAATAGCTAAAAGAAATAAAGATGATTTTGGAAACGTGTTCTTCAAATTAATGAATAATGCATTTTATGGCAAGACTTTAGAAAATGTGCGTAATAGACAAAATATTGAAATAGTTTATGATAAAGATAGGTTTCAAAATTTAACAAGGAAACCTACATATAAAAGAACTACTAGATTTAGTGATGAACTATGTGCTGTACATTTACGTCGAATCAGCGTAAAACATGATAAGTTTAATTTCATTGGTTTCCCTATATTAGAATTAGCTAAACTATTTATGTATAGATTTATATATGATTATTTAGCACCTGCTTATGGCAAAAACTATAAATTACACTTTACAGATACCGATTCTCTTTTCTTAGAATTAACAATACCGTATAATTCTACACTTGATGAAGAAATAGATAAAATAAAAGATATCATTCATCCTTCTGATTTATGTAAAGTAAAAGATGAATTAGAAGGAAATGAAGATTTCATAACAGAAGCTATATTTTTAAAATCTAAATGTTACTGTTATGATACAACTAATAATATTAAAACACATAAAACATTAAAAGGAATTTCAAAGGCATCAGTGGCTAATCAAATAACATTTCAAGATTATAAAAATGTATTATTTAATAATGAAATGAAAACAGCATGTAATTATAGACTTAATTCAAAAAAACATAACATGTATTTAAAAGAAGAACATAAATTAGCATTAGATCCATTTGATGATAAAAGAAAAATTTTACCTGATGGAATAACTACTGAACCTTTTTAATTTTCTAATTTCTAAGATAGACAAATTTGATATATACATAAAATAAAAATAAAAAATATTATAACACTATATTTGTATATTTTTATCACTCCGCGAAAATATTTTCTATCGACTTTCAGTCAGAGAACAATTGTTCGATAACTCTTTCATGAATTTTTTTATCAATATTAATTGTAATGAAGCCATAATCTTTTGACCAAGCATTATTACACGATTGTTTAAATTCATCTTTATTTCTTACGCATAAATCTCTTAACAAATCACTTAAGTTTCTTGCATTTATTTCAAATAGTATAAATATATTTGCATTCTTTCTAATAACACTTCCGTCTAATGAATACATACTTTGTGTTAAATAAAATACACTACAGTTATTATGTCTACCTCTTGTGAAATAATTTCTCTGAACTGACTGATTTCTATCATTAACACAATCATCAAAAATTACACAATGTTTCATTGTTTTATCTAGTTTACTAGGATCTTGCATATTACCACTATCATCTATTAATTGTATCTTTATATGGTTATTTTTATTAGATTCTACTAACTGATTATTTTTTGCTGCTTCTTCACACCACGAACTTATTTCTTCTTCATCTTCAGATTTTTCATATTCTTTGAATAATGAAGCAATTGCTGTTTTTTTAAGATTATTTTCAAATCCATATTTTAAAAATTGATAGACGGGTTGTTCTGCCGTTGTTGTATAAATTATAAGATTGTTATAATCCAAAAAATTTGGAGTCGTTAAAATTTTAAATAATAGATATGTTTTTCCACATCCTGATCTTCCACAAATAACTGACAAAACTTTATTAGATAAATTTGGATGATGATTAAATTTAAGTTTTTTTTAATTTAATGGAGGTAGTTCACTCATTTTTAATAAAAAAATTTTATTTTTATTTTTTGTTTTTTAAAGAAGAAGAAAATTAAACTTCTCTAGCTTCGCGTGGGAGTTTATACCTCCCGAACCAAAAGATCTATCATAATCTCTTCACCTCCAAAATTTATTTCTTGTCCTTTTTCATCAGTGATTCTAATGCCAATGTTGTTAATAGTTTTTCTTGTAATAGGGAAATATATTAATGTTTGTGGAAATACATTTAATCTATAACCAATGGGTACAGTAAAAGCTGGAAAACTGAATATTAAATTTGATAATTTACCATTTATATATCCTCCTTCAATAATGTCACAATGTACAACAATTGAATTTATTTCAGTTATTTTTGGAATCTTCTCACCTAAATGATAACCTTGACTATAGGTTTGTTTATTAAATCCTAATAGCTTTGACAATGATCTATCATGATTAAAATCAACGATGATTTTCGTCTAAAGTAAGAGAAAATTTATTAACTGCCGGTTCAACTGCAAAATGAAATTGTTTCTTATCTTTAAATGATATACCTAAATGTCTCTTAATTTCATTTGATATTGTTTCAACTTCGTAAGAACCAGGAAGAAAAGTTAATATTTTCCATGTTTTGCCTTTATCAGTAGAATATCTAAATTGATCATTCACATCTTTGATAACGTTTTGAATAGTGTTAAATGTAGAGAAACTAGTCAATGCAATTTGATAATTTTTATTTTGTTCCAAATGTAGAATGGGTTCTAAATTACAAGTGTGTGATGAAGTAGTTGTTATAATTTTTAACGTCGTACTAAATTTTGATGAACCCAAAATCTCTGTCAAATTTTCTAAATGATTATTAATTTTGTCTAAATCTGCTGAACACATTTTTTAGTTAAAATTTTAAATAAATATTTTTTATAAAAAAATTAAAAACAACAACATATTTCAGCTACGGGCGAAGCCCTGGAGGACATCAGAGATGTCCGGTTACACTTTTATAATCCTCTTCATTTAGAATCTTCTTTTCTAACAGTCTTTTCAATATAGCATGAATTTCATTGAAACTAGAATTATGTCCTTCTTTTATTGCAGATATTAAAATATTTAATCTATTTAGTAATTCTTGTGGATCATCTGGTAAAAATACAGTTGTTTCAGTTTTCTGTTTTTCAGATAAACCTTTCCCTACTTTAACTCCCGTTGATAATAAATTTTCTAATTGTTTATAACGTCTAAGAGATTTTACTGCACCAACTCTGTCTAACATAGCTTTATATTTTATGAGATCTTCTACAGCATAATTATTTAAATCTGCTCCTCTTAAAAGATTAACAAAATTTCTATCTAAATTAAAAGGAGATTTATCTGGTGAAAAAATTAAACCTCGAAAAGGTCGTGGAAATATTTCTTTTTGACCGAGATAAAATCTAGGTATTGTTTTTCCATCTATAAATGAAATAGAATGTTCAAATTGCATAGATTTTGGTAATTTCTTATTAATGTTTGATTCTAGTAATCCATAGTCATCTAATATAGTTTTGTGCTCTGGATCTGTTATATCAATTTGTTTATCATTATTTGTACTTTCTTTTTCAAGAGTTTTAAATGGTTTCATAGTTTTTTCAAAATCAGTTTTTACTTGCTCGGTTTGCTGCATTTTTTCAAACATATCAGATTGAATACCAGCTTTTATCATTCTATGTTGAAGATGATTTTCTTTCATAATATTTCTTTGTTTTATTAACTCTTCTAATTGTTTTATTCTTTTAAAATTGTCAGCTCTAATTTTATCCATTTTTAAAATATAATATTTGAATTTTGTGGTAACATTGGAATACAGCAAAAACATTTTACTGAACAAATTATTTTTTTATTGCTTTGTTGTTTGACATCTTTTCGTTTAAAGTTTTCTCGTTTTAAGTTTTGTTTAATAAAGTTTTGTTTAATAAAGTTTTGCTTAAATTTTCGCTTAAAATTTTTAGCTCTTCTAAGAAAATTTTATCATTTTCTTCATTAGAAATTTTACCATCAGTAAAAGTTTTACCATCACTAGAAATTTTGCCATCCTGTTTATTCTTATCATCAACTTTTTCTGACTGTAATTGAAATGATATTTGATTTACTTCATTAGCTATTTGATCAAATTTTTCAATCTCATCTAACGTAATAACATTATCATCACATACTCTTTGAAAGTAGTAATGCAATTTGTCATAGAATTCTTTAATATGTAAATGCTTAGTTTTTAATGATTTTCGTTTCTTAGTTATTAAAGATTTATCTAACATTGTAACAAGTGAAGTTGCAAAAACACCCGTACCTGTTAAAGCTGTAGCAACTACTGGAATTACTAAAACACCTGAAGATATAACAATTGTTAAAGCACCTAAACTTATTGTTAAGAATATGCCAATTCCTTGTGTTACATTCTTAACTTTAGTCCATCTCTTTCTTAATTTTTTATAATGCTCTAATCTTAATAATAATTGAGATTCCTTATCTTTCATATACCTAACTCTATCTTTGTGTTTTTCTTTATTCATTTTTTCAATGTTAATCTTTTCAATGTCCATTAAAGTAGAACTACGTTCATATGATAACGAAGGATATATTCTTGAGGTTCCTTCCATTTCTGAAGTTCCTTCCACTTTTGTTTCTTCCATTTTTAAAGAAATATTTTTAGTCACATGATATATTTTAAAAACCTGAAAAATGGATTTAAAAGACGTTTTTAAAAATACTAATTTTCGGTGTCCTAGAACGGTCATGATTTTGGCGGGGGTGAAAATTGTAATTCTCAAATTTTGAGATTCTTAACTTTTATGATTTTTTCGGTGTCCTGGAACGGTCATGATTTAAGCGGTGAAAATTGTAATTCTCAAATTTGAGATTTTGAAAAATTTGAAAATTGGGTATTTTTAAAAACGCCCAAATTTGTGAATTTAGGTCTTCATAACCTGAAAAAGGGTTCAAATTCATGAATTTATGTCTTTTTGAAAAAGTACCATTTTTTCAAAAATGGTACTTTTTGAATGGACTAAATTCATGTATTTAGGTCTTAAAAACCTGAAAAAGGGTTCAAATTCATGAATTTATGTCGTTTTTAAAGACTATTTTTTTGAATTTTAGGTGTCCTGGAACGGTCTTTTGCCCATTACTCAACATTGTACTCCTTGGTTTGCAGCATGATGGAAGCAGGAGCGTTGATAGTAGTGTTGGAGATCGTAGGGGGAGCACGATCATTGGAAGTCGTAGGTGATGGTGTAGTAGGAGGAGTAGGATCGTGGGAAGTCGTAGGAGCAGTCCCTTGGGTAGGTGGTTGTGTTGTGGGCGGTGGTGATGCACCCCTATACTTCAGTATAGGAGTGAAGGGGAAGCGGACGCTGCAGGTTGGAGACGATCGAATGTTGGAGAAGGATTCTTCCTCCTGTGATGCGTAGACCGCTGCATCCTGTAATGAGAATAGAAAATATTTGTATTATCCATGCATCATTATATGGGAAAGAAGTTAATAATGTTTGTAGAATTAACAATATAATAATATTTAAATAATGTAAATATGTTTTCTAGTGTTTGAAAGCTATCTTACCTTAGGAGTCATGACGATCTCATGATCAGATCCATCTTCCACCGCAACGTTGTATGAACTATTCTAAAATCAAAATTTAGCTGTTACAATCTTTTACATTTCAATTATCTGCTTTCATATTCATTCCTTATATTGTACTTACCTTAGCAATTCTACCATCACTGTCATCATCAGAAGAAGTTGGCGATGATGTCGCTGACGAAGAGGACTCATCCGAAAAGGACTCATCTGATGAGGACTCGGGGATGGTGTAGGGCTTTTCCTCATTGTCCTCCATGGACGTTGAGGTAGGTGGCGTTGAGAGGACACTGCGATCTCGAGTCTTTTTCAGTGATAAAGATCGAATTGCCTGCAATAAGAATAAAGACAAAATGATTAGAGAGTGATTATTAAGACATGATAGATTTGTGTGAGTGTAGACTGCAACAATCATACTTACAGGTCTCTGACATCCATTATTTTCCACCGTTCTCAACTTGGGAATAGGGGGCAGACTTTGGAACAGATGAAAAGTTAACAATGTTTTAAAATTTCTAGTTATATACGTATAGACCTTGTAAATAATACTTACGGGATGTGGATTTACTTTTTTCTCCACCATAGTCAATTTCGGAACAGGTGGCAGACTGTTGAAATGCTGAAAGAAAGAGTTTGGTAGTAAAACATATTTAAAATCATAAACATTTTGACTAAAATACTTACATCTCTTGCTGTAGGCAATTTCTTTAAAAGTACCTTGGCACTCTTCGTTGGAGGTTCTGAACTCTGAAATGTTAAAAAATATGTTTACTACATGCATACTTGAACTAGAATCGTAGGTGACATTCATCATTGTTTCATTTAAAAACCTAATTTAAAATAAGCATTTAACAGTACTCACTTCATAATCAGATAGTGACGTGTCACTATCAATGAATTTTCTCGACTTTACTCTGATGGATCGCGCCTTTTTTGGAGGTTTAGAAGTTTTCGCGACCTCATCACATTGGCTCAAAACCCCTGTCGCCGGCCTGTCCTCCTTGGCAAACAATCTTTCCAACTTTCGCTTCTCTGCGGTCGAGGTCAGATTGATGCCTTTGCGTCCATTACAAGTGCGCAGGCAGTATGGGCTTGAATAAACGCCTTATCTTCCTCACTGTTCGCCTTCTCAGTGCTCTTTAGATATGCCTTACATGTAAGGCAATACAGGTATGTACCATCCTCCTTAAAAGAGCAACCCTTATGACTGCTTTTGCTAGCGTGGCGAACGGGCAAATTGCAAGCACTGCAATAATGAAAAATAAGTCTCTGTCGGGAAATGCTTGACGTTCGAACCATTTCTACAAAGGAAATAATCGTTTGTTATATTCTTATCTCTCTGTAGATTAGAACTCATTTATGAATCTATTTTCCAAACTTTAAAAAGTAATATTAAAAAGTTTAATAATCTCAATTAGAAAAATATTAAGATGAAACAGAAACCGAGATTCGAACTCTTAAATCAATTTTAAGAGGTGTTTTTGATATAGAAACATCAAGTTTGGAATCAGCTGAGTAAATGTTATTTAATATCGAAAAAAAACATTGAAACGAAACTGACTTTTCGAAAAAACGAAAGTGTAGAGATTGATTAAAACTATTTTAATTAGAAGAACAGCTGATTGAAAATGAAATTAATGTGTAAGTGTTTTACTATTTAGAAACGAAATCTTGAGATTTTTATTTAAATTCAAACACTACATCAATCAAGATCGCTTGATTCATGTGTATTTCATATGCTATAATAAAAAACGAAGTAAAGATTTGTGATTAATAATATAATATTGTGTTGTTTCCTATCCTCAAAGCCAACCATGTATAATTTAAACTATTTGGTTATAAGAAGTTAGTAATGTACATATTTCCCAAACTTAGAAAGTAGTAAATACTAAATGATGAAACTCACTTCAGAAATATAATTGTAAATCGACGAAACGGAGAAGCGGAGAACGAGGTCTTGTATGCACACCAAATAATTCAAAACTGAGTGAAGAACGGAGCTCTACAAGTTCTTTATATATAAATTCAACAAAGGAACCATGAACAAAGACTTGATGACATCATGTCATCAATTTAGTACAGCAAAACAAACTTGATAATTTTAATCAAAATAATAATCAGCTGGCTCATTTTAACCATTAGAATGGAATGGCAATCAAATGCTATGAATATGACTCTTATAAATAATATAAAATCTACTATATGTATCTATTATGAACACAAGCAAGTTAATTCAAATGAATTCAGAGAGTTTGAACATTATTACATACAAATTAATTATTCAATTTGTAAATATATACATGGTAACATGTTTGAAGTCAATATTTTAAGATATTTGAATTGCATATCAATTTGTAAAGTTAAATTTCGCGCCAAAATATTGATTTAAAACTCTTGGAGGATATATTAAAATCTGGAATATCGAAATTTTAAATTTCGCGCCAAATTTCAAAATTTTAAATTCGCGCCAAAATTCAAATAATAGGTTAGGGTAAGGGTTAAGGTCAGGGTTGAGGTTAGGGTTAGGGTTAGGGTTAAGGTTAGGGTTAGGATTAGGGTTAGGTTTTAGTCATGCAAAAAAAGAATAGCTATGGCACCCGGAGCCCATGGGTAAATAAATTTTCGAGTGCGCGAAGCGCACGAGAAAACTTATTCACCCTATAATCCGAAAAATTTCGAGGGCGCGAAGCGCCCGAGAATTTTTGAGGCCCCCCCGCCGTGTATGAAGTGTATGAAGTGTATGAAGTGTATGAAGTGTATGAAGTGTATGAAGGTCAAAGGTCAAGGTCAAGTTCATGTGGAAGTTTGTGCATTATGGTCATTTCGAGTGATCAAACTTTAACTTTGAAAATTTCAAAAACTTGAAAACTTAGTTATTTTTGAGAAAAACTTAGAATTTTTCCAGTTGCATACACTTGCATACAACAAGGATTTTTTCATTGAATAGGTACATATGTTATATCATTCGAAAGCTCTTTTCATTCCGATTCCAATGATGTATTGTATGAAATATGTATGACACCATCCGAAGCAGCTATAGCCCTTTGAATGATAGGTAGAATTTAGTTGAGAAACTTAAAAATTGAAATCATAATTTTTTTCTTCCTGCATACACTTGCATACAACAGGGATTTCTTCATCAAATGGGTACATACCTTATATCATTAGAAAGGTATTTTTATTCTCTAGCTAATGATGTATTGTATGCAATATGTATGATATCATCCTAAGGTGAAAAAAAGCATTCAAAAACACTGTAAATCTATTCAAACTTTCATCCAATTTGACTATCATTTGAATTACACATTAATATTCATTTCAAATTTGTTCTAGTATGTTCGGTGCTGTTTCAAAGTCTCAAACAAGTGATTTGAAATATATATCTTCGAAATATTAAACTTAGAAATACTTATAGGTAGCTATTTCAGAGATGAATATATCTATTCCCAGTTCCCATGCAAATCCTATTAGAAATTCGATTTGTGAAATTATAAAAACAAGATTGTTCATTTATGTAAGTGTTATTAAAGATAAAAAATTACATATTTTCAATGTTGGGGAAAGGAATCAATCTCTTCAGGTCAACTCGAACACATACTCTTGTCTTTTTGGGGCACCAGGGCAGCGGCGAGGCGTGGGTGGATCCATTATGCTGAACTCCAGCGCAGTTGTCAAATTCTGTTCTTCATGCTCTAATCGCACACATATCCGCTTCATGTTTGTTTTTCGTGGAGCATTTCGAACCTGACTTCCACTACGTGTCTTGACTGTTATAACAGCTTCCACCGGTGTTTCGATGATACTCCTCTGTAGTACCAAACTTTCATCTTCTGATGATATTGGATCAGGAGTTACAGGTCCTCTTACGAACACTCTGGGTTCGCATGGCGATTCCGTCCTTTCAACAGGAGAAGCGGGAGGTGCTGTGATACGTTCCATTTTCAATGTGATTAGAATAATCTAGATAAGATAGCTGATAATATGGTACTTGAGGATTAGAACCTTTGATGAGAATTGGTACACAGCTAGGACTTATATACTTTTCGAACAAAGGAATTCCCAACAGCCAATCAGAGAGGTTCCGATTTTCCCTAAAGGGATATATAAGGATGACATTGTTCCAATTAAGCAAGTTCTAATCCTCGTGACTTGAGTAGACATTAAGAATCTATTACGAATCTATTTCATGATGAGTACCCAGAAACAACTGTTCTGTTACCACAATGAAACTCAAGTAATTATGGGTGGAGCGTTGGATACAAAGGTTAATTTGTGCTGCGGATGCAAGGTGGAACTCTGGAAGACACTAACAGTGACAGCACTCGAAAGGAGAAAAGGACTGCCAGCGAAGTGTCCTATACACGAATGTGAACACGAGTTCACAAACAACGCAACATTCCTCGAATGGGCTGAGGACTTCATGAAGTTAACGGAGTCCCCCGAGGGACGTGACTTACCTCTTTCATTTTTTATAGTTAATTACACTTACATTGTAAACCTCTTGTTTTCATTTCGCAAATTCTGTAAATGGGATTCTGATTAGCAAATAATAGAACATTCATAACATAATTTCTGATCTGTAAACGCATTATGAAAATAAATAAAATTGTCATCATAGTCACAATGGCCACAATTGTCGCATTTGAGCAAGCAGTCTCAAAACAAACAACTATCTATCCAAGTTCCGAAATAAATGTTCGCATCCCTGTTCTAATTCACTCACTTTAATTCAAAATCGGAACAGGCTGTTACAACCCCAGTACACAATTGATTGTACCGAACCTCGAAACATGAACTCAGTTCAAATCCCAATCGGAACGGGGTTCCTATTCACATGATTGGAACGCGGTTCGAATTCAAATGTTCATATTTACATGTTTGGAACGCCATGTTCGCATCCTCGTTTTAATCCTCACTTTTTGCGTTCGCATTTTTAACTGCTGATAGTGCATCGGTAGCAACTCGAAGTTGTTTGTTTACGGTTCAAGGTTCGATTCCGTGTCTAGGCAGATGCATTAGTTTTTCAGTTTTTTTTTATTGAGATTGCTAAACTACAATGGACGATTACACGACAATAGAAAACATCAAGCCCCTTCTTGATAGTATCAAGAATTACATTGTATGTTCTCTCAAAGCGGAAATAAAGGAGCTCAAGAACACTATAGCCACTCTCACAGATAGAGTAGATCATTTGGAGCAGAACTACCAGTCGGTGAAAGATGACTGTTGCAATCTGAAACAGAACTCTAACAAGCTCCGTGAGGAGTTGTCGCAGTTTTTGGCGACAGAATATAAAAATGGTTTGCTCCAAGAATTGCAACAACGTGTTTCGAGAAGGAAAAATGTTGTGATTGTCGGAATCCCTGAGGCTACTGAGGGTAGTATTGATGATCGCCATAAGAAGGACCCAGACTTTGTTCACAGTATCTGTCAAACGCTGGAAATCGAAAGGCCAGTGATCAAACAGGTGCAGAGAATCGGTAAAATCAGAAATGGCCGGCCACGATTATTAAGAGTCAAATGTGATCATGCGACTAAGGGAAATTTGCTTCGAAAATCAAAACAACTGAAGAATGAGGATCCATCAATGCGTCGTATCTACATCAATATTGTTGCAGCAGCAACAATTTCGTGAGAAAAGAAAAGAAAGGATCAGGCATTTCTCTTCCAATGACAGAGCTGACATCAATCTACAAACTTAAAATTTTTGAGCAATGATTTTAATAGATCGATCAACTTTTATCCAGTTTCAACAAAACTATTCAAAAGTCACAGCAACCCACCATCCTTTGGCTAACTTTCGCTCTGTTGTCTCAAAGTTGGATGAAATACGAAGTACATTATTCTTAAAGGACATTGATATATTCACTGCAACGGAGTCTTGGTTAAGGGATGATGTACATGATTCCCAATTTTCGACGATTGATGGATATTCCTGCTACCGTGCTGACCGACGCAGGAGAATTGGAGGTGGAGTCGCGGTTAGGATCAAATCGTCCATCCATGTTTGTAAATTAAACTGTGAATATCCCTCAGAGTTTGAATGTGTTCTGCTTTCTCTCACATCGATTAGAATGCTATTATTTGCCATCTATCTTCCTCCAATTCCTAGCATTCGTAAACATCAACTGGTGAATGATTTCGTGACTACCCATTTGGATGAGGCTTTTCGCACGTTTCCAGATTTTGAGTTGGTGATTTGCGGCGACTTGAATCGCTTTAAGATTGATGACCTCTGTCAAAATTTTGATTTAGTGAATTTGAATGCTTCCAACACATTTGGCAATTCAGAGTTAGATTACATCTTGATTACAGACTCCCTTGCTCAATCATATCGCATTGAAAAATGTGCTCCATTTGACAGATCAAAAACTTCTCACGTATCTCTGCTTGCTATCCCAGAATCTACGCTTACAGGCCCTGAATGTACTTGTAAAAAGGTTTATGGCTTGCGCTCATCCAATGTAGAATCTTTTGTTTCGGTTATAGCTCAAACTGACTGGTCATTTCTGGACTCTGCTATCACTATTGATGTAAAGTGTGACATATTTCACTTATATTTGAACTATATTGCGAACTTATGTATCCCAGTGTCTTTTGTTCAGTGTACTTCTAAGGACAAGCAGTGGATCACTCCGCTGGTCAAGAGTTTGATTAATCAAAGGTGGCAAGCATACAGAACCGGCAACTTTCCGCTTTATAATCATCTGAAGTTGAAAGTGAGAGATGAGATAGACAAGGCGAAAAATATACGGTTCAAGAAAAACCAGGCTAAGGATCTCTGGAAAGTTGTAAACAGTTTGCTTGGGAATAAAAGGTCGCTAAATCCTTTGTCATCTCTGTTGAACCAATTCTCGTCCATTCAAAATGGAGCGGATGCGATCAATAAATACCTATCAACTGTTTTTCAAGAATCTGAGATGGATGATATTCAAATGGATGCCATGGATGATTGGTGTGTTCCCATTTCGTCTCGTGATGTGTATGAATTGTTACAAAAGCTATCCATGAAGAAATCGTCCCCTGATATCCCATCCTTGCTATACAAGAATGCTAGCCAATTTCTCACTGTGCCGATCATGAAGCTTATCAGGGAGTCTATTGCGACTCGTAAAGTTCCTCAATGGTGGAAAATCTCAGCGGTTTATCCTGTTCCGAAAGTAGCAAATCCCGATTTGAGCGACATTAGACCAATCTCCATGATAAGTATGCCCAGGAGGTTGCTAGAAGCGATTGTTGTTAGATCTATAAAAAAGCATATGCTGGACATCCACGGAAGGAGTCAGTTCGGCTTCCGGACTCAATCGTCGACAACATGTGCTTTGGTATCGCTTCTTGATTATATCACAAAAAGTTTAGATGATCCAAATACCACTGGGGTTTCAATTGTAACATACGACTACTCAAAGGCTTTTGACACACTGAAGTTCGATCACATTGTCAAGAAACTTATCGAGTTACAATTTCCAACTGGCTTTATAGTAATGGGAAAAAGACCGTTCCAGGACCAGACAAATTCAGAAAAATTGGTATCTTTAAAAATGACATAAATTCATGAATTTGAACCCTTTTTCAGGTTTTTAAGACCTATATTCATAAATTTAGGCGTTTTTAAAAATACCCAATTTTTCAAATTTTTCAAAATCTTAAATTTGTGATTATGACATTTAACTTCCAAAATTATGACCGTTCTAGGACACCGAAAAAATCATAAAAGTCAAGAATCTTAAATTTGTGATTAAGATCATTTTTTCCCTCTTAAATCATGACCGTTCCAGGACACTGAAAAAATCATAAAAGTCAAGAATCTTAAAATTGTGATTAAGATCATTTTTTCCCTCTTAAATCATGACCGTTCCAGGACACTGAAAAAATCATAAAAGTTAAGAATCTCAAATTTGAGAATTACAATTTTCATTGCTCAAATCATGACCGTTCCAGGACACAACATCAAAAAAATTCGTATTTTTAAAAACGTCTAAATTCATGAATTTTATCCATTTTTCAGGTTTTAAAATATGAGATAACTAAAATCATGTGACTAAAAATATTTCTTTAAAAATGGAAGAAACAAAAGTGGATGAAACAGAAGTGGAAGAAACTGCATGAATATATCCTTCGTTATCATATGAAATGAACATTAAAAAACACAAAGATAGAGTACGTTATATGAAAGATAAGGAATCTCAATTATTACTTAGACATTCTTCGTTATTGTATTCTCAACATTATTTAAAGTACTAATTGTGTGAACTAGAAGATCATTGCAACTCATAAACTCAAAATTATTCAATGAGCCCGTACACTGGCTGATAATTGAAGAGAGAGAGATATTTATTGTTCTAGCAACGGAAAACATCTAACAGCTTTCCCCTAAAATTATCGTGGAATCTCTTGTCATTTCAATTTACGCATCGGTAAACTTTTGACATTTCAATTTACCCCTACGTAAATTATTTTCAAAATCTGTTTTCAATATCTGTTTTCAAATTCAGTTTTAGAAATCCATTTGCAAAATTCATTTAACGTTTGCCAAACACTTACGGGTAGTAAAGTACTTCCCATTGTGAAGTCATGAATAGATTAAGCACATAAGAGTGCATTGACAATTACAAAGTACTTCCCATTGTGAAGTCATGAATAGATTAAGCACATAAGAGTGCATTGACAATTAAGCAATTCTTCTTGTGAACTCAGAACACATAAACGCCGATATGCGGGTTAGTTGTTATAGCAATTTTAAACAATCACTTTAACGATGAAACATATTAACAAATGAAGTTCATGAAGAAAATGGAAATATGTAAAACAATGTAGATTAGAATAATTATAATATAATCATTTCAAAATCGAATAAGTAGTAAGGAAAGTCATCATTATGGAACAGTTTTAAAACAATAACTTCTAACTTCTGTCTTCTAGGGGTCCCTATAAGAAATATTTTTTTATTATAAAATGTCTAGCATTACCGAGTTCTTAAAATTACATGGAACGCAAACAACTACAAATTTTGATCTAAAGAAAATCGCTAATCAATTGGGAATAAAGAATTTTCATGTTCTAATGAGAGACGAATTACAATTCCTAAAAAATAAGCCATCTATAAATTTCATAACAAATCTTCACACATCAGATGAAAAAGGAGTACATTGGTCTGCAGGACAAAGAAATGCACTCAAGGAAAAAATAAAGTACCCGGTTAGACATTTAACTCTATTTCGAAAACAACAAGACAATATGCACTACTTGTGCTTCAGAGTCGATCACAGAAACAATATCAATACGCGTATAAAGTCAGAAAACAGTCAAAATCTCGTAAAATCACCTTCAGCATCCAGTACTGCTTCTACGCGATCACGCATTGAACTGATAAGAGAAGCTCGATAATTGACAGCATCCATCAGTTCATTCCAAATGACATCAAGCGTAGCAAAGAGTTGGTCACTGTCTTCTGGGTCCTCATATTCTCTTTGGAGTTTCAGTTCCATCTGTGCCCACACGTTTTCGATGGGATTCATGTCGGGACTAAATGCAGGCCAGTCTAAGATAGGGATTCCATTGTGTTGAAGGAACAGTTTCGTCCGGTTCGCCGAATGTATCGGTGCATTGTCTTGCTGGAAGATGCCACCTGCTTGAGTGATTGTATTCCATACTGGAAGAAGATTAGCTTCAAGGATGTCGATGTACTTTTGGGCATCCAATCTCTCTTGAATTCTCACCAGGCTCGTATGTCCATTACTTGAGAATGCACCCCACACCATTACATGCGCGACAGATCTGTTCGGAGTACGGCAGACGTAGCGATCCGTGTACCGATCTCCTATCGATCGACGGACATACTGTACTCGTGACTGACCCAAGCAGAATTTCGATTCGTCAGAAAACACCACTTTCTTCCAGCTCGTCAAAGTGCACGATGACTTTTCTGTAGCCCATTCCAATCTGCGATGTTCATGATCTGCTGTCAAGGCTGTCTTTCTAGCTGGTGTAAATGCCTTGAAACCACCGCTCAGCAATCGATTTGTTACGGTCCTTCTGGTGCATTCTAGATTTAAGTTTTGCTTAATTACTCTGGCAGAGCAAAAAGGATGGTTCGAAGAGAAAGTTAAAATTTCCTCGTCATCTTCTTCAGTTGTACTTTTCCTACGGCCACAAGAAGCTCGATTGGTTGCTTTAGCATCTCCACCAGCTGATGGCCTCTGTAGGTACTTTCTGACTGTGTTCTCTGATATCTCGAGGCACTCAGCAATTTTAGGTCTTGAAAAATTCGCATGAAACTTTAAGGCGTAGATTTGACCTCTCTGGAATTCAGTCAAATCACATCCACGTGTCGCCATGACTAATTTGCTAATGCTACGATACTGTCAATGAATGTGGTGTATGTAGCTAGCGGATTGAACAGAGTACAGCTCGGTATGCATGAAACAACAATGAATGGAATCATAGCATTAGGCCTCAGCTACACTGAAAGCAAAGCAAACACGAGCGTCCCAAGCGTCTCGAGTAACCGCATGTCCACAAGCTACCAATCGCACTAGTTTGCTTTGCGTGCATTATGGAAGTCTACAAATGCTGCAATGATGACTTTGTATTTGCTGCAAAACGCTTGGAAAAGCTCGCTATGTGGTTGAGGCCTAATGGTTTGACTATTGATTTAACTTCTAAAGTTCATATTTCACACCAACGAGTAGAAAAAAATGACTGAAATGATAAATTTGTCACTGTTGACATAACTTTTTACACCGGGTACTTTATTTTTTCCTTGAGTGTATAAACGGAGATAATTATTATTTCGACTCTTATGGACTGCCTCCAACAAATGAAGTTAAAGAATTACTTGGAAATGGAACATACAATACCTTTCAAATTCAAAAACCAGGAACTACTTATTGCGGTCAATTATGTCTTTATGTTTTATTGAAATTACAAAAAGGAGTAACATTTCTTGATATTATGTTAGAATTGAATAATAATAATAATGATAATTAAAAATCAAGCGAAGCTAGCTAAAGCGGCACCTAAAGGTTAAAAATCGCTTCGTTGTAATTCATTTTGATAAAATCGGCCTCTGATATCTTCATCATCTAAATCTTTGATCTCGTAAGTAATCGGATAAGTTTGATTTATTTTACAAACTTCAAATATTTCTTTAGTCCAATAGCCAACAAAGCCTTTTTCAAATTTATTCTTATACTTAAATATTCTAACTCTATCTCCAATTTTAAATTTCGGCTCTAGTTTCTGCAAATTCGGATTACTCTTTTCCGAATAATTATTTTCGAATATTTTCTTTCGTATCAAATCAGGATTGTCAGAAGCTTTCTTTGGAGTTTCTTCAATACCTGAATGAACTTTATTATTGTACTCATCTACAATTCCTGGTAGTTTCTTCAACCATTTCTGATTTCCTTGCTCAGTAAATTTCTTAAAAATTTTATTTTTCAATGATCCATTGAAACGCTCTATTACTACAGCCTTTCCTGCATTTTCAGTTGAATAAACAGTTTCAAATAGTGGCTGAACATTTCCGTTATAAAACTCAGTACCTTTAAAAACAAACAATTTCTTTGGCTTTCTATTAGTTTCTTTAAAGATTTCTTCAAACGCATATTTAACTAACAGAACACTTTTGTTTTTTAAAGGCTTCACCCAAGCGTATCGTGTATATAAATCTATAACGGTCAATGCGTACTTAAACCCTCTTTCATTCGGCATATTTATTAGATCAGCACTCCAAATATCATCTTTATTAAATACTTTAACTTTCAATAAATATTTAGGCCTTCTATATTCTTTATGAATTTCGGAAGCATAAGTTTCAGAGTTATGAGTTTTGTCTAAACCCTGACCGAATAATATTTCAGCTTGTAAAGCTTTCTTAATAAACATTCTTTCAATTTTTTCTCTAAATGTAGGATTTTGAATACTATCTAATTCTTGAATCATCTTCTTATCAGCTGCATGTCGAGAACTTAGGTCATGATTTCAAAACGCTAAATCATGTCTGTAAGCTGCTTCATCTACTCTGTTTATTGGTTCTTCACCTGGTTTTGGATTATTATTCTCATCTAGTCTTATATCTAATCGAGTTCCTGGACCGGTATATGAATGACCAGGAAGATGTTTTTCTTTCGAATATTTACTCCAAATAAATTCAGGAAAGTTTTCTAATGTTTTTTGTATATCACCTCCGGAATGCTGACAATTTGAGTTTTTATTTTTGTTTAATAGATAATTTAATAAATCTAAATTAGCAAATTTAAATTTAATTAAATTTTCGGAATTTGTAGAATTCATTTTAAAAGATAAAATAAATGTTTTACCGAATCGAACCAAAGGTTCTGAGGTTATTACCGAATCATACTAGGACTTAGATATATTCCAGAACCATCTTTTGTTTCTTTAATTTCAATTAAATCATCAACATTGTGGAGAATATTTTTAAGAACTCGTTTTCCTTCATCAACTAACTTTAATTTACTAATAAAATTATCTACTATTCCTTCACCCCTAGCAACTTTCTCTAACTCTCTATTATGACGTTTTTGTTCTTCTAATGCTGCTTTCTCTGATTTATTTTTATTTACTGCTTGGACAATACCAGCTGTCCCACCTGCAACACTTCCTGCTGCTGCTATGCCACTTATTATTAGAGGAATTAATGGGAGAATTCCGCCATTCTTTTCTTCTTGTAATTGAATATTCTCTATCATTGGTCTACTTATGTAATACCTTTTTTTATTAATAGTAACAGTTTTAGGTGTATTTTTTTCAACAATGTTACGCAATTTTAATTCAACAGTTTTATTACTATTGCTTTTCACTTCCGACATTTTTAATAAAAAAATTTTAAGTTATAAAAAATTTTAATCTATTCTAGTTATGAAAAAATTTTAAGTTAACAAAAATTTTTATTACTAATTACTAAAAAAAAATTTTAAGTTAGCAAACATTTTAATTAACCTATCCTAGCCATCTTTCCATTAAGAATTTCAATAGAATATTTTACATCTTCTAGCAATAAACCATAAGCCATCAATGAAGTTGTGGAATCTTTTTTTTCAATATTAATTGTTACATCACAACCAGTCTTGATAATATCTTCAGATTGTGCACTTAAATCGAAACAGAAAACAGGATATAAATGTCTCCAATCTCCAGGAGTTAATTGTGGTTCAACTCCAAATTCTATACAAAGATTTCTATAAGCATCATATCCTTCCATAAATTGATTATTGGCACCATCGAATCTTAATGGATCATTTGGATATCGGGTTTCATTTAATGAAACTTGTAAACTTCGAATTGTATCAATATGAAAAAGATTATTGTTCTTATCAAAACTTGGAGAATTATTTCTTTGAAAAGTTAGCAATAAATATCTTGGGGTATTCGCAGTTCTAGTAAAATGCCAGTTAAATCCTTGTTCGGAAAAAGTTACTGAACTAGCAGTACGCTTTAGAAAATTTACTGGAATTGGATTGTTAGTATTTAATCTTTTTGCAATAGCTGTTTCAACCTCTAAACTAGGAGTAATATGCTTAATCCACCATTCAAGTCTATCAATTTTTAAATATGCTTTTTTCCAGTCTTACCAAAAAAGATTAATTCATTATTTGCTGTCCGATGAATTATTAGTTTAAATTTTAATTGACATGATATTTTATCATAATCTAAATATCCGAATAATGGAGACAATGACCAATTTAATGTCTGTTTACTTTTCTTGTTAAATTCACGTCTTTCTTTATATGCACTATTGTTTGTTTTATTTAAATGATTTGCAATATTTTCTACATCTTTCGCAATTCCTGCTGCATCTGTTCCAGCGTGAGTTAAATCATCAACAATTATACCATCATTAGTATCAGGAAACCAACCTTCGATTTCATGCATTTTATTATTTTCACCAATTGTTACAAATCTAAGCATTGTATCAATTACACCTGGAGAATCACTTATTGTTTCTATATTTTGAGTTGCAACATCCAAACGCATTTGTGTAAATAATCTTGGAAAAAAATTATTCTCTAATGCAATATTATCGGTTTCTGGTAATGGTGTTGTAAAATTGGCATCACTATATAAAGAATATTCACAGTGTGAAAATGAATCAGGTAAATATAAATAACTCTGCTGATTATCAACCTCAAAAATTAAATCTCCTCCAGTATTCACTCTACTGGAAGATCCGGGATTCATAGCAATTCTTATATAGTCATTCTTTTTTTGATTGCAACTGACGAACGGAGGATCGTCTAATCTAAATTTATTTTCGATAAGCGAAGACATTTTTAAAAAAATAATTTGACTTTTTGTTTTTTTCTCACACAAAAAAATTTTTACTAAAATATAATTTTAGAATTTTACCAAAAAAATTTTACTAAAATATCATTTTAGAATTTTGCTAGACCATCACCTCATTTCTTCAATTGTTTTTTCATTATTTTTATTTTCATTATGTTTACTATCAGACCCCACAGCTATGTTAGCAATTTTGTTTTTTGTTTCCTCTGAAAGTTTTTTAATTTTTTTAGTTCTTCAGAATCATTCTTAAGTTTACGAATAGCTTCTTGTTGTTTTAATTCGTTTTGTGACTTAACAGCATTTGATATGGCACTAGCTGTACTACCTATAGCAGCTGCTCCTTTTGCAGCAGATGTAATCAAATCTTTATTATTTTTGATCAAGTTAACGATACTTCCAATACCAGAAAATGTACCATCTCCTTCTTTTTGAATTGTTTCTACATTGTTACAATGATAAACAGATTTCATAGATGGTTCATGAGCAATTTTTTTTATTTGAAGCAAAATGTTTAAGATTGTGTTTATAAATTATAGGCATTTTTTAGGAATAAATTTGACTTTTGGGAAAAATATAAATTATAAAAAAACTGAAAATTATAAAAAAGTTATTTTTTTGATTTAACTTTTAAAAATTAGGTTTTTGGTCCATTATAAGATAGTTTATCAGGAATCAAGCCTGTATCAATTAATCTTTTTCTTCTATGATTTTCTTTCATAATATTTTTTTGTTTTATTAACTCTTCTAATTTCTTTATTTTTTTAAAATTATCAGCTCTAATTTTATCCATTTATATTTTTTAAAAATATATTTATACTTTTATATTTTTTAAGATTATATTTATACTTTTACATTTTTAAAAATTATATTTATACTTTTATATATTTTAAAATTATATTTTGATATACTTAAAAGGAACCTCTATCTTTTTTTGTATTACAATTAAATCTTTATTATTATTTAATGTAACCTGATTACTTATATTATATCCTTCCGTTTTAACCGTTTGTATGCTATCATGATGATAAATAGGTTTAATAGATGGTACTGGTTACATTCTTTCATTTGATGAAAAATGTTTAAGATTGTGTTTATAAATGACAGGAATTTTTTATTAATTTTATATTAACTTTTTATATATATATTTAATTTTTATATTTATTAAATTTATATTAACTTTATTATATTTTTATGATTCTTATTTTTAGTAGGGAAAAAAATGTACGTTAAGATTTACGTGTGTGAATGTCCAATAACTTCGTGATAACTTTATTAATTTTCCGTTGTACGTTATCTATTGCGTCAAGCAGCGTGTGATGTACTTTAATTTCTTTTTCAGTCAGTTCTAATTTTTTCTCGCTTTTCTTTAATTCTGTTTTCAAAGCATTCAATTGAACTTTTAGAACATCTAATTGTTTTTTAATAGCATCTAACTCTTCTTTATTTTCTTTAGATTTTTCTTGTAAATTTTTCTTTAATTCATTTTCTAAATTGATTTTAAGAGTATTCATTTTATCAACTTTTTGATTAAGTGAGTTTACTTCATTTATTATTCTATTCATCTTTTTCATTTGCTGAGCAATTTTAGAACTTAATTCATCAACACTTTTTTGGAATGTAGTTTGTAACTGCTTTAAATTTTTTTTAATTCTTTCAGGTAGTTTTTCTATTTCATCTTCTAATTGTTCTTTTAACATTTTTATCTGATGTTTATTTTTAAAGTACAGCAGATTTTAAATTTATAGAAAGTAATATTAAAATTTTTGATTGTTCTGAAATTTTTTTAGAAAGTTTTGCTTTTACTGCTTCTAGCTCTTTATCTTTTTGATCAAGTTTTAATAATTTTTCTTTTAATGATTTGTCATTAAGTTTAAGCAACTTTAGTTCATTCATCAGTGGAACCATAACATCGTTTATATATTTTTCTTTTAAGTAATTGATTTGTGTATCAACATATTGTTTATTTGTTAACTCTGTATTTTGTTGCGGAAGAATAGAAAGATGCAATGGACCAGATAAAACGTCTCCAGTTTTCATAATATAATTTTCTATTTATATTTCTGATTCACGATTATTCGGGATATGTGCACCTCCACCAACATTTGGTAACATCATTTTTTAACAATAAAAAAATAAAATTTTTTTCTAATAAAAATAAAAAAATAAAATTTTTTCTAATAAAAATAAAAAATGGAAATGTCTCAAATTTGTCAAGTTTGTAAGACACATTTTTTAAACCCAACGCTATTATATTCTCATATGAAAAACACACCATGTGGCATGGATATGAATCAATTTCAAAAAAATATTCAGCATAATAATAATAATATTTAATATAATAATATTGAACCGGAGCAACCATTACAAAGATTAAAGCATTTATTTATTTTAGATAAAGTACAAAATCTTTAAACTGCTAGAAAAAATACACCTAGACAAAATAATAATAATAATTATTTAGCACAAAATAATAATAATAATTTAGCACGAAATAATAATAATTATTTAGCACAAAATAATAATAATTACTTAGCACAAAATAATAATTATTATTTAGCACAAAATAATTATGTTGATAAAAATCAATTTGTAGAATGCAATAACAAAAAATATGTTCCGTATAAAATAAAAATATAACGACCAAAAATTTTGCACGTCATTTAAAGTTATGTGAACAACCAGAGGAGGTCAAAAAAGATAAAAAAGATAAAATGAAAGATCAGCTATGTCGTAATTGTAATAAGTATCTTACAAGTCAAGGGATTACTAATCATTACAATTCTTGTATAAATTCTACAAGACAATGTACAAGTTGTCAAATTACTAAACCTAGGACAGAGTTTTATGATAGTAAATATCAGTGTAAGGATTGTTTAAAAGAAAAAGTAAAATGTAGAGGTTGCCAAAAAATTATATTAAAGAAAAATTTTCCAAGACATGTAACACTTTGTCCATAACTTAATCAAGATCTTAGTCAAGATCTTAATCAAAATTTTAATCAACATAATAATACAAATCTTATTCGACATATTAATCCAAATCTTAATCAACATAATAATATGAATAATTTTGATTTAGGATTAAATTATTAAAATAGACTTATATATATTAAAATAGTTGTATTTCTACTAAAATAGTCTTATATATATTAAAATAGTTGTATTTCTATTAAAATATTCTTATATATATTAAAATATTATTTTTAAAAAGAATAAAAATATTATTTTATTAAAATATCCTTAAGCATTCCGGAAGAGAGGAGAGGTTCGGAAAATGCTTCTTTTAAGTATAGGAACAAAGTTCCGGTTTATTTCCGATACATTCCGGAGGTCCTACAGAGGTCAAAAACACTCATAAGAGTGTAAGAATGATAGTCCGGAATCAACAAATAATAATTCCTAAATTTTTTATTTAAAAAATATTAAATGAATAAAAGCGAAAATTTGGAAGATTTATATTCACGGGTTATAATTAAAAGTAATAAAAGTGATAAAAGTAATAAAAGTAATATAAGTCGTCATAAATCTATTAATGTAATAAATGAATTGTTAAATAATTATATGAATAACACTGAGTTTCAAGATACACTATCCCCTCAAGATCCAAATTTAAATAAAGACGAAGTAGAATATGTAAAAATATTAATAATACTGTAGATAATCCTAGATATAATACTATAGGTAGTAATATATATAATAAGAAATATTTAGAAACACCACCAAAAAAAATTTTTTCCCTAATTCATCTCCTAATAAAAAAATAGCACAATCAGATCTTACAAGTCTTTAGAATTTTTTAAAATTTCATTGCATAAAAATATTGTTAACATGTATTTTAATATTTTTTATTTATCATCTTGTTATATGTATTGCAAATCAATGGGGTACTTTCTAACAGAGGAACAAAAGAGGATAAATTTTTATAAACAAGAAATAAAAAATTTTAAAGGATGGAAATCTGAAGAGGATAACAATAAAGATACAATTAATAATGTAAAATATCAAGAAGGTAAATTGTATCAAGAAAATTTACATTTCATTGTTTACGGTAAAACTGGAAGTGGTAAGACTACGTTTATTAAAAAATATATAAACGAACATTATAAGGATGAAACACAAGTATATATTTTTTGTACGCGTACTTCTGAATGGCCAACTTTTACAAGCGTATATAGTGATGAACAATTAAATGAGTTAAAAGATATGGAAAGTTTCGCTGGAACACCTGAAAATAAATCTTTATTAATTTTAGATGATGTTGCAAGTTTAGCAAAACAAAAAAATATGTCAGAAATATTTGCAAAAGGAAGACATCAAAATATTCAAATAGTTGTATTAGCTCATAAAGCTTGTGATGTAGATAGTAAGATTAGAGAAAACATTCAAACATTTTTTACAACTACACAAAATAATGCAGCATTCTTTAATGATCTTAATAAAAGTTATAAAATAAATATGTCTTTATCAAATTTTACACATCATAAATACGGTGTAATACGTGTTGACACTCTGACTGAACATATACAAGTGTATGATAAAGATTTGAATATATTAATAGATACTGAACGTGAAATATATAATAACCCTCCAGACTTTGATATTAGAATATATTCAAATGCGAAAAATTTATCAAGTCAAGTTATAGAACAAATAATTATCTTTTTAGAATCTGAAGCAAAAGAACCAATAACATTTATTTCTGAAACATTTTATTTTTATTTTATCATTATTTAAATGAAAAATTTGGTATACCAATACATAATAGATTAACAAATAATGAAACATTAACGTATTTAAAAAATGCAATAGATGATACATGAAATGCCTTGAAAAGAACAACACCAATAATATATGAAGCCAAATCTACATTAGACGAAGCCAAAAAAACATATAGTGATATAAAACCATTAATAAATGGTGTTAGTGAAATATTTAATAATTCAACAAATTTATCATAATTTTACAGATATATATTTATATATTTATAATATTTTCATTATATATTTTTTTTTATAATAACTAAAAAAATATTTTCTAATTTATCTTTTAATTTCTTTTATAATATTTTGTTTCAAAATTGTAGATATATGGATGAAGATTTAAATTATTTGATGTTTTTAAATCATATACTGTTAAGTTATCTTTATTAATTAACCACCATAAATTATTAAATGCTAAAAATACTCTAAAACTTCTTAAACAAAGTCTTAAATTATTTGTTTTAGTATATTTTGGTATACCATTTTTTATTTTGTAATCTCTAACAAATTGCATATATTTATGGTGATAATAGAATTTAACTTCTTGTTTAGGTGTAAGAGGATTTGTTGGATGTCTATAATGTTTTAAAACTGGTACATGTTCTATTTTATACTCTTCAAACATTTCTTTTATAGAAAAATTTATTAAAAAAATTTTACTAAAAAATTTACTAAAAAAATATTTTAGAATTTTTTCTTTAAAAATTAAAACACAAATTTTTCTTTAAAAAGTAAAAAAAAATGGAAAAGTTTTATTGTGTCTTATGTGAAAAAAGTTGCAAACAAAAAGAAGTTATCAATCTCATTCAAATAGTAAATGCATTTACAAAATGTAGAACGAGCTGATGAAGGAAATATGATATATATGAATATATGATATACAACCCATGTTTGAACAAATGATACTTAAATTAGAAAATTGTATAATTGAAGCCCAGTTACGTGAATCTGGTTGGAGATTTGTTAAAATACTATCTAAGAAAATAGTAATTGATAAATATAAAAATATTACTAGTGGTAGTTGTGTTCCTTTGCCTTTCAGTTCACCACAAATAATCAACATAAAAAATGAGGATGATTATTGTTTTCTGTGGAGTATTGTAGCACATTTACATCCTGCAGAATATCACAAAGAAAGGCTAAGTCATTATAATAAAGAAGAATATATAAAGGACTTTGATCTCTCTGATGGCTTACATGAATTTCCATATGATTATAATAAGCTAACAAAGTTTCATAAAAAGAACAAAAATTTAATAGAAGTAAATGTTTTTGAATTAAATGTGAATTATGTTTCTATTGGTAAAATTAATCCATTTTACTCAGATTCAAAAAAATGTTATTTGAATAATAAAAATTTATGTCAATCAGAAATAGTATACAATAAAAGAGGAAATTACATGCATCATAATATTTCTTAACAAGGAAAAATAATATGTACTGAAAAATTTGAAATTGTTAAAACACTATCACCAATAATGATTAATCATAATAATTATAAAGGACGTAATTATGATTATGATTACAATTATTCATCTTTATCTTTAGAATATCAACAAAAATGACAAAATTTAAATAAAAGTTTACAAAAGACAATAAAGAATTAAATAATGAAGAAAATGAATCCAATCAAAAAATAAAAGAATGTTTAAAAAAATGTCAACAACAATATAAAGAACAATATAATAAAGAATATATTTATCAGCTACAAATATTAAATCAAAATTTTCATCGAAATACATTTAATATTACAAAAGAAATTGATGAAACACATGAAATATATCAAGATAAATTTGAAAAATTAGAACAGACAAAACAACCAGCACAAGCGAATATATTATATTATCAGGGTCATTTTATATTGTGTAAAGATGTTTCTATATTTACAAAAACTTCAGATAATACAAATTTTCCTTGTATTATTAAATTCTTAGAACTTTAGAATTTCTACCCTAACAGAAACCTTAGAACATTCTTACTTCCATGCTAGAAAGTTATAGATATCTGTATTGATTAATTTAATGGCAGTGAGTCTGATGTACGTCAGTTTTGTTAATACTATGAGTTTGATTGAGTCCAACAATGTATGACGAGCTTTAGAACTAAAGATGAAATGAATAAACATTTGGAGAATTGTCAACAAAATGAAGCAGTTGAAAATACTTTTCCTAAAGATGAATATTTAATTTATAATAGACATTATTTGAAAAATAAAGTACCCTTTACTATTCATTGTGATTTCGAAGCATATAATGTTAACATAACACAATATTCTGAAAATGATAATTCTGAAAATGATAATTATGAAAAAAGTGCACCTGAACAAAGTAAAGAAAAATATTTATTTGAACAAAAACCATTATGTTGGGGAATGTACATTCATTCAAATTATCCTGAATTATTTTAATCAGAATATTATCAATACTATGGTGAAGATAGTTCAGAAATGTTTACAAAGAAAGTAGAAGAATTACAAAACTATTTTTCACATTTGCTTGAAACAAATATACCAATGCTTCCATTAACGGATGAAGAAAGAAAACATTTTTATAATGAAATAAAATGTTTTTACTGTGGAAAAGAATTTACAAATAATTATAAAACTGGCAGAGGTAGATATCTTGATAAAGTAAAAGATCATGATCATCCAAATGGATTATATAGAGGTGCAGCACATAATTCTTGTAATCTTAATGCTAATAGATTTAAATATAACTTTGTTCCTTTATATTTCTACAATGGTTCTAAATATGATTTCCATTTAATAATGAAAGATTTATTTTCATCTGAAAAATTACAACAACAACAAATAAATGTGCTATGTAAAACAGAAGAAGAATATTTTTCAATGCAATTAGGTTGTATTAGAATTTTAGATGCATTTAGATTTTTTACTCCTTATTCATTAGATGTTATGGGAAACACTTTGAAATCTGAACAATGTAAAATATTAAATAAATATAATTTAAAACCTTTAAAAGCCATATTTCCGCATGAATATGTAACTTGAGATTTTAATTCTGTGAATAAAATTATGGAAGAAAAACAACTTCCTCCAATAAATAAATTTAAATCAACATTAAAACAATCACAATTATCTGAAGAAGATTATGCAGAAGCTGAAAAGAATTGGAGAGAGTTAAATTGTAGAACAATGTATGATTATACAATGAAATATCTTCAGATAGATGTATTAATCCTTACTGATCTTTTTGAAAACTTTCGTGATGTGTTTAGAATATTACGGAATAGATCCATGTTATTGTTATTCTACACCAAGTTTAACATGATTAGCAGGATTGAAACATACTGGTGTTAAACTTAAACATTATAAGGAAAATACATATGATAAATTATTATTTTTTGAATCTGGAATTAGAGGTGGTGTTTCATCAGTTTTAGGTAATCGTTATGTACAGTGTTACAATAAAAAAGTAAATCCTGATGATTATGGAATAATGAAACCTTTATCTCCAGAAGAAAGTGATAAATTTATTAAATTGTTTAATCAAAATATAGAAGGACTTATATCAAATGAAGATAGTCAAGCAGCAGTTGATGAAATCATGAGAGAAAACTATTTGTTATATTATGATTTTAATAGCTTATATTCTTCTTGTATGATAGAAGAATTACCAACAGGTGAGATGAAATGACATGTTGTAATATTCTTGATTATCAAAAAACACATGATGGAAATTATAATCATGGTTATATATATGAAGTTGATTTAGTATATCCTGATGAAATAAAAGATAAAACAAAATATTTTCCTTTCTGTCCTGAAAACAAAATTCCCAATATGGAAGATTTTTCAGATTATCAAAAATCTTTAATTCCTAAGAAATACAGACCAACAAAAAAACTTATGTTAACACAAAGTAATAAAGGAAAGTATGTTGTTGAAGGAAGAATGTTAGATTGGTATTTAGATCATGGAATGATTCTCACAAAAATTCACCGGAAACTAGTGTATAGAAAATCTAGGTGGTTAAAAGATTATATAGAGTTCAATATTGAAAAACGTAAAATAGCTAAAAGAAATAAAGATGATTTTGGAAACGTGTTCTACAAATTAATGAATAACGCATTTTATGGTAAAACTTTAGAAAATGTGCGTAATAGACAAAATATTGAAATAGTTTATGATAAAGATAGGTTTCAAAATTTAACAAGGAAACCTACATATGAAAGAACTACTAGATTCAGTGATGAACTATGTGCTGTACATTTACGTCGTATCAGCGTAAAACATGATAAGTTTAATTTTATTGGATTCACTATATTAGAATTGGCTAAACTATTTATGTATAAATTTATATATGATTATTTAGCACCTGCTTATGGCAAAAACTATAAATTACACTTTACAGATACCGATTCTGTTTTCTTAGAATTAACAATACCGTATAATTCTTCACTTGATGAAGAAATTAATAAAATAAAAGATATCATTCATCCTTCTGATTTATGTAAAGTAAAAGATGAGTTAGGAAATGAAGAGTACATAACAGAAGCTATATTTTTAAAATCTAAATGTTATTGTTATAATACAACTAATAATGAAAACTCTCATCGTTCCATGGCCACGCTCGTTCTCTTAGTGAAATACAACGAGAAAGTGATCTAGGTTACAGCATCTCCAAACTTTGTTGTATTAGGTTACAACATCTCCAACCAAAAACGTTGTATTTCACTAAGAGAACGAGCGTGGCCATGGAACGATGAGAGTTTTCATTTTCAAGTTTTTTTGGAAGATCGCTCCAACAAACAAGTTATTCACAACTAATAATATTAAAACACATAAAACATTAAAAGGAATTTCAAAGGCATCAGTGGCTAATCAAATAACATTTCAAGATTATAAGAATGCATTATTTAATAATGAAATAAAAACAGCATGTAATTATAGACTTAATTCAGAAAAACATAAAATGTATTTAAAAGAGGAACATAAATTAGCATTGGATCCATTTGATGATGAAAGAAAAATTTTACCTGATGGAATAACTACTTTACCTTTTTAATTTTCTAATTTCTAAGATAGACAAATTTGATATATGTAAAATAATCTAAAAATATAAAATAATATAAAATAATATAATAATATAATATAAAAATATAATATAAAAAATATAATATAAAAAATGGATAAAACTAGAGCTGATAATTTTAAAAAAATAAAACAATTAGATGAGTTAATAAAACAAAGAAATATTATGAAAGAAAATCATCTTCAACATAGAATGAAAAAAGCTGGTATACAATCCGATATGTTTGATCAATTAAAATTAACTGAAGAAGTAAAAACTGATTATGAAAAAAATGTCGAACCATTTAAAACTCTTGAAAAACAAATTAATATAGCGGATCCAGTACTTAAAACACTATTAGATGATTATGGTTTGTTAGAAACAAACATAGATAAAAAATTACCAAAATCTATGTCATTTGAACATTCTACTTTCTTTTTAGATAAAAAATTATTTGCAAGATTTTATTTTGGTGGAAAAGAAATATTTCCACAACCTTTATGGGGATTAAATTTTACACCAGATAAATCACCTATTAGTTTAGATAGAAATTTTGTTGATCTTCTAAGAGGAGCAGATTTAAAAAATTATGCTGTAGAAGATCTCATAAAATATAAAGCTATGTTATATAGAGTTGGTGTAACGAAATCTCTTAGGCATTATAAAGATTTAGAAGTATTAGTTTCATCGGGAGTTAAAGTAGGAAAAGGTTTTAAAACAGAAACAACTATATTTTTACCAGATGATCCACAAGAATTACTAAATAGATTAAATATTTTAATATCGGCAATAAAAGAAGGACATAATTCTAGTTTCAATGAAATTCATGCTATATTGAAAAGACTGTTAGAAATGAAGATTCTCAAGGAAGAGAATTATAAAAGTATAGCTGAAATATTTTGTTTCTAATTTTTGTAAAAAAATTTTATTTTTAATTTTCATAAAAAAATATTTTATTTTTAATTTTTATAGAAAATATTTTATTTTTTAATTTTCATCTATGATTCTTATCTATAATATCTATTTAAATTTTTTTTGTTAAAAAATGTGTTCGAGAGAATTATCAACAGTAGATTTTGACAAAATTAATAATCATTTAGAAAATTTAACAGAGATTTTGGGTTCATCAAAATTTAGTACGACGTTAAAAATTATAACAACTACTTCATCACACACTTGTAATTTAGAACCCATTCTACATTTGGAACAAAATAAAAATTATCAAATTGCATTGACTAGTTTCTCCACATTTAACACTATTCAAAACGTTATCAAAGATGTGAATGACCAATTTAGATA
Organism: Prostheceraeus crozeri; assembly: GCA_907163375.1. Lineage (NCBI taxonomy): Eukaryota > Metazoa > Platyhelminthes > Polycladida > Euryleptidae > Prostheceraeus > Prostheceraeus crozeri. The sequence continues at coordinate 110,107 of CAJQUW010010739.1, forward strand.
TTCTACTGATAAAGGCAAAACATGGAAAATACTAACTTTTCTTCCTGGTTCTTACGAAGTTGAATCAATATCAAATGAAATTAAGAGACATTTAGGTATACCATTTAAAGATAAGAAACAATTACATTTTGCAGTTGAACCGGCAGTTAATAAATTTTCTCTTACTTTAGACGAAAATCATCAAGTTGATTTTAATCATGATAGATCATTGTCAAGGCTATTAGGATTTAATAAACAAACCTATAGTCAAGGTTATCATTTAGGTGAGAAGATTCCAAAAACAACTGAAATAAATTCAATTGTTGTACATTGTGACATTATTGAAGGAGGATATATAAATGGTAAATTGTCAAATTTAATATTCAGTTTTCCAGCTTTTACTGTACCCATTGGTTATAGATTAAATGTATTTCCACAAACATTAATATATTTCCCTATTACAAGAAAAACTATCAACAACATTAACATTAGAATCACTGATGAGAAAGGACAAGAAATAAATTTTGGAGGTGAAGAGATTATGATAGATCTTTTGGTTCGGGAAGTATAAACTCCCACGCGAAGCTAGAGAAGTTTAATTTTCTTATCATTATTATTCTTCTTCTTTAAAAAACAAAAAATAAAAATAAAATTTTTTTATTAAAAATGAGTGAAATGCCCCCATTAAATAAAAAAACTCAAATTTAATCATCATCCAAATTTATCTAATAAAGTTTTGTCAGTTATTTGCGGAAGATCAGGTTGTGGTAAAACGTATCTATTATTTAAAATTTCAACGACTCCAAATTTTTTGGATTATAACAATCTTATAATTTATACAACAATAGCAGAACAACCCGTCTATCAATTTTTAAAATGCAGATTTAAAAATAATCTTACAAAAACAGCAATGGCTTCATTATTCAAAGAATATGAAAAATCTGAAGATGAAGAAGAAATAAGTTCGTGGTGTGAAGAAGCAGCAAAAAATAATCAGTTAGTAGAATCTGATAAAAATAAACACATAAAGATACAATTAATAGATGATAGTGGTAATATGCAAGACCCTAGTAAACTAGATAAAACAATGAAACATTGTGTAATTTTTGATGATTGCGTTAATGATAGAAATCAGTCAGTTCAGAGAAATTATTTCACAAGAGGTAGACATAATAACTGTAGTGTGTTTTACTTAACACAAAGTATGTATTCATTAGATGGAAGTGTTGTTAGAAAGAATGCAAATATATTGAAAAAAATATATATGCAAAAAAAATGATCTTAATCACAAATTTAAGATTCTTGACTTTTATGATTTTTTCGGTGTCCTAGAACGGTCATAATTTTGGAAGTAAAATGTCATAATCACAAATTTAAGATTTTGAAAAATTTGAAAAATTGGGTTTTTTTAAAAACGCCTAAATTTATGAATATAGGTCTTAAAAACCTGAAAAAGGGTTCAAATTCATGAATTTATGTCGTTTTTAAAAATACCATTTTTTTGAATTTGTCTTGTCCTCAAACGGTCTAAATTCATGAATTTAGGTCTTAAAAACCTGAAAAAGGGTTAAAATTCATGAATTTATGTCGTTTTTAAAGATACCAATTTTTCTGAATTTGTCTGGTCCTGGAACGGTCTTTTGCCCATTACTCTTTATTCTTTGGTCAATGAACTACTTCACTGATCGTATGCAATCTGTAGTGGTTGGTACTACTTGCAGTGGTCTCGTCGAAGTTACGTCTGGTGTGGCGGAAGGCTCCATCTTAGGCTCCATCCTTTCTTACATTGTGTAACAACAAGTTCTTTGAAGATCTCCGACCCTAATTGCCATCTGGTCAAGTATGCTGATGTTTCTACCATATGTTGTCCTCTATTTAAAAACTCCAACAACTCCCACGTCACTCAATTTCATGAGTTTGTTCTTGGTTGGAGCAATGTGATGAATCTTAGGATCAATTCAACGAAATGCAAGTCCATGACAATCTAGAAGAATCATGATGCATTGTATGTTCATCTGCCAGATGTTAAAGAAGTTCGAAACATGTGTGTTCTGGGAGTCCATCTAAATGAGAAGTGCACTTGGTCTACTCATATCGACTACGTAATTCGCAGTGCTTCACGTCGATTTTTCATTTTGCGGACTTTAAGGCCTCTCGTGTCCAATGAATTTTTGAAAGAAGTTTATTTTTCGCAAGTCAGATCCTTGATGGAATACTGCTGTCCGGTTTTTGTCGGGTTATCAGCCACCGATCAATTCAAGCTGGACCAACTGCAGAGACGATATCATCGACTTCTCTGTGGCTCAGAGTGTAATTGCAGGTCCTTACCCTCATTGTCCGACCGAAGACACGATCAGGCTCTTAAAGTTTTGAACAACATGTTCTGTGAGGACCACATACTACATGACCTTCTTCCCCCTGTTTCGTCATCTGGCCGATTCCTCCTGCCGAAGCGACGGACGCTTAAGCGTAGTATGTCATTCATTCCCTACATTTGTGCTTTCTACAATTTGAACTTTAAGCGATGTTGATTTTTCTTTGAATATGCACTTTGTAACGATCGATTGCTATTTCCTTGAATATAAACACTTATTATCATTATTATTATTATCATTTATGCCCTGCAATGTGCAGGATGCAGAGCCACTTACATCGGCCAAACAGGTGATTCCTTGCGCGCAAGAGTTTGAGTGCACCGTCAACAAATTAGGGATGAGAATTATTGCTCTCTCTATGTTAGTAAACATATATTCAACTGTGCCCGCAACTCCAATCCAATGTTTTATGTAATGTCGCTCTTAAAAATGCCACCTACTTGCACAAAATTAGGGAATAAAGAGAGAAGTTTTGTATCAGAAGGATTGATGCCTCCTTAAATAGGGATATTTAATTTGCTTTATCTTCATTTTTCACTTTAGAGGTGATAGATAGATATCATTATTTTTCTTTGGTATTTCGATATCATGCCTATGCAGATTTTGAATACTATGATTTTAATTTAGCTTGATGATATACGAATTGTATAATAAATTATTCTACGCCCATGAGAAGCCTTGAACAGGCAGAAACCGGTCGGGCTGTCTTATTTATTTGTTTAGTTTTTCTTTATAACATCTGGGTGTGATTGCGTACTGGTGTATATACGTGTATATATATTCACGCAAAGTGTGCCCAGGCTTCTCATATTTAAAAGAAAGAACAAATGCTTTGACCGGACATGTTTCAATCTTCTTTCAAGATCATCTTCAGCGGAAAGTTACAATTACGGACAAATCTTTCTTAAATACGTAGTCACATTGAAAACTGTTCATTCTGGAAGGCACGTAATAGCATAGAAATCTTAAGTCAGACAGATAAATAAAATAAAATAAAAACACGAAGTTACAACCTACTCAAATAATTTAGAAGACAGTGTGTACAATTCGTAAAATAAGTTACAGATTTAAAGAGTGCATGATCCGTTCCTTTCATTAGCGAGATTTTCATTACTTTTTATGAATATCGACTCCAGGATAAATGGTTGCTTGCATTTACCAATAATGGAAAAATTTTCTTTTTTAGGACGATGAGGGTGAGTAGAGATTTCAGTAGGTGAAGGATAACCCTTCATGTGTTCCTTCATCCGAGTGTCGAGGTGGCGTTTCGTGGCGCCGACGTACCGCATTCGCAACGGTCACAAGCGTATTGATATACGATAGATGATTTTAGATCACTCGGAATTATATCTTTATTCGGAAATTGATTTAACAGTTTACAGACTTTGTAAACTGGCCTAACTTCTAAATTCGGAGGAAGCAACTCATTCAGAGAGCGAATTTTGTTTTTCAAATCATTTTGAGCTTGGCTAGTGAAAGGAACAGACCACACTACTCTTCTCACTTGCGCCCGCTCATTCTCAGCTTGAGAATCATTTACAATTGAAGCCCTGCACTCAATATTCCTTTCAACCTTTTCTTTGATACGGCTGATGGTTTTACTGTCAAAACCATTTTTAATAAAGATATTAGAGATCTCAACCGCCGAAGCTTCGTATAACCTGCGATTAGTGCAGATTTTATAAGCTCTATAAAATAAAGAACGCATGGCAGACAACCTATACGACATGGGAGCATAGGCAGAGTAAGGCATATAGATGCCAGTGTTGGTAGGTTTGATGTGAAAATCAATATCGATACCAGAATTGCAGCAAATTTTTGTATCCAAGAAGACGATCCGATCGTCTTTACTTGTTTCCATGGTAAACTTGATGCTATCATCAAGCGAGTTCAAAAAATTCAAAAAACAGCTTGCTTGGTCATCATTATCAAAAATGGCCAAACAATCGTCCACATATCTCCCATAAAATTTGGGAGGCTACCCCTGGTAGTTATCAAACTTCGCTTCGATCATGTCCATAGTAAACGCGGCCATGGTGGGTCCCAAACTAGATCCCATCGCCATGCCATCCACCTGATTGTAAAGTTTTTATCAAAGGTGAAAAGAATATGGGTGCAGGCCAGTTCAAGTAAAGTTTTAAGGGCTTCACGTTTGATAGGAAAATTGCCGAAATCTATCATGGACAAGACATGATCAATGGTTCTTCTTACCGGAATGTTGGTAAAGAGACTCGAAACATCGTAGCTACAAGCACGATAGCTAGCATTCGGATTTTCATTTGTGAATTCTTTAATTTCTCAACAAGATGAAAAGTATCTTTCAGCACAAAACGCTGAGGAATATATTTTTTCAAAACCGAATCAAGCCATTGGGCTAATTTAGACGCATACGAATTTCTCATCCTAAGAATCGGGCGATATGGTGGGTCACTCATGCTCTTGTGGACTTTCGGCAGCCCATAAAGTGATCTTCCTCTAAGATAAAGGGGTCTTTCTTAGCCCGTTTGTCGTAAACATAAGATTTGAACTTTGACTCGTCTTTCAAATGTCGTCTTTATCTTAGAGGAAGATCGCTTCAATAGAAAATTGCAAGCTCTGAAATCGAAGAAGTTGATAAATGATGAGTTGTTTCAAATGATAAAATCTAATGGACCTCAGCCATCCAGACTTTATGGGCTGCCGAAGGTCCACAAGAGCATGAGTGACCCACCATATCGCCCGATTCTTAACATGAGAAATTCGTATGCGTCTAAATTAGCCCAATGGCTTAATTCGGTTTTGAAAAAATATATTCCTCAGCGTTTTGTGCTGAAAGATACTTTTCATCTTGTTGAGAAATTAAAAGAATTCACAAACGAAAATCCGAATGCTAGCTATCGTGCTTGTAGCTACGATGTTTCGAGTCTCTTTACCAACATTCCGGTAAGAAGAACCATTGATCATGTCTTGTCCATGATAGATTTCGGCAATTTTCCTATCAAACGTGAAGCCCTTAACGGTTCGTGACGGTTTGGGGTGCAAATGCACCCCTTAGATACTTTATTCGCGTGTATTAATAAAAATATTCCAGCTAACGTGATGATAAACCACGACTTTTACTGAAATAAAGTGAGCTATCGACTGATGTACTTGTTTGATTGTTTTCTTTTGTATTTTAGGCTCAATGATTTTTTGTAGTTATGACAGTTTGGGGGTGCATTTGCACCCCACAAACTCTAGCTCATTTATAAAAGATGTACACATATTAACTATAAAATGATCGATTTATTATCGTACCAGTATTACCATGTATTACCGTACCGTATCTTTTTCAGTAATGTACGTAGTCCATTGCACCCAAAGATAATTGATTACACCAGTTGGCCTACATGTAGAAACTTAGACAGCAGGTCTATTGAAGAAACATTGAAATGTCTTGCACGCGAGTGGGTTCATTTTGGTGACGCTTTGTAAATCCAGACAGAAGCAGCGTGCACAGGTCGGAATAGAAAATGTGTCTGCAAGACAGTTGATGACAAGTCGAGTCACATGATGACACGTCGAGTCGTCTACGCCTTGTCTACAGCAAGTATCAGACGCGCGCGGATAACTTTTTTGACTCTGGAGAGTCTGAGTCATGAATACTGAAATCACGTGAGTAATTCGTCATCGATTATGCGCGCTCTAAGATCAGACTTATATTACATTCACTCGACCGCCATTCCTTTTGTGAATATACTGGTATGTCGTCGCGCTCTCAACGTATCCTACCATCAAGAACAGCTCGTAGTAATGCGAATACTTTGTTATATTTGAATAATCCTGATCCTACTTCCGACGATGAAGATAGCAACGAGGAAAATGACATTGCCATCGATGATGTCGCCAATAACCAAACTGATGAAATCTACGATGAATCCACAACCGTACCAATTGATACAGCTACAGATGATGAAGTTGTTGATGAGGATATTGGGTTTCATGTTGACCCGTCGTCCGATGAAGAAGATGATTTAATAAGAAGTAATGTGGAAGGGAATATATTTATATCGAGAAATGGGAAAGAATGGTCTACTGAGACTGAACGAATTGGACGTCGCCCTGCAAGAAATGTTTTCGATGGATCTCAAGGTTACAAACGTGGATTACGTCCGAACTCAAGGAAAGAATCTTTCACTGTAATATTCAATCTGATAATAGACATGATAGTTTAATATACAAATTTATTCGGAAGAAGGTATGTGAATAATTGGAACCTACCTCACGCACTGAAATGAGCGCTTTTATAGGACTGCACCTGATCGCTGATCGTCAAGAAAAGCTGGCCCCTATCCAATCTGTAATTGAAGAATTCAATCGCGTTTTGGAGGATATCTACGAACCTGGTCCATTTCTTGTTGTTGATGAAATGTTGATTGAATTTCATGGGCGGGTAAGATTCCGCCAGTATATCCCAACTAAACCGGGAAAGTTCGGAGTTAAAGTCTATTGGTTGTTGGATAATGAAAACTCTATGCCCCTTCGATGCATAGTATATACTGGCAAGGAAACAGTGAGTAACAATCCTGAGTCTGGAAGTTTCGCTGAAAATATCGTGTGGAATCTGGCCTCAAAATATGTCGGGAAGGGTAGAAATATCACTGGCGATAACTTTTTCACCACCGGAAATATTTGTGGTCGTTTATCTGCTAATATAACAACGTATGTTGGAACAATGCGCCAAAATCGACCAGATATTCCAGACGCCGCGAAATGCATTGCTGGAAGAACTAGAGGAGATTCTCGTCATTATTATTCAAATGATTCTACATTATGCTCGTACTGGGACAAAGCATCGAAACCCGTTATCCTCATTTCAACAATGCATCAAAGCGAAAGAAATACAACCTGCCGAGAAGATGGTAAGCCTGATAATGTTTCTTTTTACAACTCTACAAAAAGCGGCGTGGATAATCTTGATAAGCTTGTACGAGGTTATAGTTCAAAGCGCAAGACACGTCGGTGGCCATGTGCTGTATTTTTCGCTCTTATTGATGTTGGTGTGATTGCAGCGCACAAACTGATGCAAGCTCAAAGTGAATCACATGACGATCATTATACTTTCAAGAAAGAGCTTGGCTACGAACTATGTCGGGATCTGATTTCACATAGAATTTCTGTACCCAATTTGAGGAAATCTGTCAAACTAAATATACAACGTTGCGGTTTAATGACATCGTCCACATCATTTGACACGCAAAATTCATCTATTCAACAAAGACAAGGTCGCTGTCATATATGCCCTCGACATCAGGATAGAAAATTTCGAAGATCATGCTCACGATGTCTGAAATTTATCTGTTCTGAACACCAAGTACTTGTCTGCTCTGAATGCGAATAATTGATATTCTGTTTCGACTTACAGTACATTGTGTCTGCATACCCTAAAATTTTCTGCCGTTGAAATGAGACTGTTACCTAAAGATATTTCTATCTATGAGATTTTTATGTGTTACAAATTAACAATAAGTTTGTGGATCAATTCTTCTTGTTTTACTTGCATTGAATTTATCTTAGGCAAAAAATAGGCCTACACGTAAATTTCCAGGTAACGATAACTGGGCTATAATGATAAAACGATAATAGAATGAACGAATCCTGGATGAAATAGGTACATACGTAATTGACATAATTATGATAAGATGCTGTAATCAAAATGACGTGGCGATCTGTCGATTAAATGTTGAAATAATAATAAATAATAGGCTATGCCAGGATAGATCAATGGCCTATATTTTACTCTGATAAACACAATAGAATTAAGACTCAAACCTTTAATGTCAATTAAATGAGAGATAATGGAACTATAGTCAAAACGTCCAACGTAGGTCCACTTTGATACGTGAACTATAAAACCTTCACTGGGGGTGCATTTGCACCCCAAACCGACTTAACAGATACGGATTTGGAACTGTCACCAACCGTTAAAGCTTTACTTGAACTGGCCTGCACCCATATTCTTTTCACCTTTGATAAAAAACTTTACAATCAGGTGGATGGCATGGCGATGGGATCTAGTTTGGGTCCCACCATGGCCGCGTTTACTATGGACATGATCGAAGCGAAGTTTGATAACTACCAGGGGCAGCCTCCCAAATTTTATGGGAGATATGTGGACGATTGTTTGGCCATTTTTGATAATGATGACCAAGCAAGCTGTTTTTTGAATTTTTTGAACTCGCTTGATGATAGCATCAAGTTTACCATGGAAACAAGTAAAGACGATCGGATCGTCTTCTTGGATACAAAAATTTGCTGCAATTCTGGTATCGATATTGATTTTCACATCAAACCTACCAACACTGGCATCTATATGCCTTACTCTGCCTATGCTCCCATGTCGTATAGGTTGTCTGCCATGCGTTCTTTATTTTATAGAGCTTATAAAATCTGCACTAATCGCAGGTTATACGAAGCTTCGGCGGTTGAGATCTCTAATATCTTTATTAAAAATGGTTTTGACAGTAAAACCATCAGCCGTATCAAAGAAAAGGTTGAAAGGAATATTGAGTGCAGGGCTTCAATTGTAAATGATTCTCAAGCTGAGAATGAGCGGGCGCAAGTGAGAAGAGTAGTGTGGTCTGTTCCTTTCACTAGCCAAGCTCAAAATGATTTGAAAAACAAAATTCGCTCTCTGAATGAGTTGCTTCCTCCGAATTTAGAAGTTAGGCCAGTTTACAAAGTCTGTAAACTGTTAAATCAATTTCCGAATAAAGATATAATTCCGAGTGATCTAAAATCATCTATCGTATATCAATACGCTTGTGACCGTTGCGAATGCGGTACGTCGGCGCCACGAAACGCCACCTCGACACTCGGATGAAGGAACACATGAAGGGTTATCCTTCACCTACTGAAATCTCTACTCACCCTCATCGTCCTAAAAAAGAAAATTTTTCCATTATTGGTAAATGCAAGCAACCATTTATCCTGGAGTCGATATTCATAAAAAGTAATGAAAATCTCGCTAATGAAAGGAACGGATCATGCATTCTTTAAATCTGTAACTTATTTTACGAATTGTACACACTGTCTTCTAAATTATTTGAGTAGGTTGTAACTTCGTGTTTTTATTTTATTTTATTTATCTGTCTGACTTAAGATTTCTATGCTATTACGTGCCTTCCAGAATGAACAGTTTTCAATGTGACTACGTATTTAAGAAAGATTTGTCCGTAATTGTAACTTTCCGCTGAAGATGATCTTGAAAGAAGATTGAAACATGTCCGGTCAAAGCATTTCTTCTATCTTTTAAATATATATATATATATATATATATATTAAAATAAAATAAAACAATCAATTCACAACATGTTTCTGCATTTATTCTAATGCCTTCATCAGGTGCTAACAGAATTAACATGAAATCAAGCTTTTATATGACAAGATGATAATGAGCAAAATTTGCAAGCGATGGCATGGAATGATATGTCAACAGGACAATTAACAATAAAATCAGATGATGAAATGACAAATTTACAAAGACTGCTATGTACATGATGACGTGGCCAAACGAGCTATTTACAAATTCAATGCCAGTGGATTAGAACCTCCTCGATCATTCATGAGTACATCAGTACTGGTACTCTTAATAAGAATTGATTCCAAAAGACGAGGGTTATTATTAATCGTAGAGATAATCGTAAAGCCGTCTTTCTTTGGTAGATGGACGTGCATACTGACTTCTGTCGGAGTAAGATACGCTTTGAGATGTTCATTAATGCGAGTAATGAAATGGCGAATGGAACTGCCAATGTAGCATTTATCACAATGTTCACAACTATATTTGCATACAATATTTGATTTCAATTCGACATTTATTTTATCTTTGTTGGGAAAAATTGAGAAGTTTTCAGGGTAGTAAAAATAACCCTCACACGTACAGTCTCATTTAGAAATTTATTTATGTCTCTGATGTGGCGATTTAGATTGCTTTATTTGTCAGCAATGAAAGGGAAACTCCAATTCACGGTTGTAGTATCACTTTCATTTTCATTTTTGTCGCTTGATCTTTGATCTCTGTAATTTTCTTCGACTTTTGCCTGGACGCCATCAATGACTCCGTCGGAGAACCCGTTCTCCCGAAAAATAGAGCGGATGATCTCCACGGACTCATGATAACACTCAGGAGAGCTCTGGCAAGGTAAAACAAAGATATCATGGCTGCCAAGCGATAGTGCTTTGGAGCGTATGCGCAATTGGGAGTATATACTCCAGTATTCGTCTCTTTCAAATACCAAACTGTATCAAAGGAATTGTCATTGTCATCTTTGTTTTACCTTGCCAGAGCTCTCCTGAGTGTTATCATGAGTCCGTGGAGATCATCCGCTCTATTTTTCGGGAGAACGGGTTCTCCGACGGAGTCATTGATGGCGTCCAGGCAAAAGTCGAAGAAAATTACAGAGATCAAAGATCAAGCGACAAAAATGAAAATGAAAGTGATACTACAACCGTGAATTGGAGTTTCCCTTTCATTGCTGACAAATAAAGCAATCTAAATCGCCACATCAGAGACATAAATAAATTTCTAAATGAGACTGTACGTGTGAGGGTTATTTTTACTACCCTGAAAACTTCTCAATTTTTCCCAACAAAGATAAAATAAATGTCGAATTGAAATCAAATATTGTATGCAAATATAGTTGTGAACATTGTGATAAATGCTACATTGGCAGTTCCATTCGCCATTTCATTACTCGCATTAATGAACATCTCAAAGCGTATCTTACTCCGACAGAAGTCAGTATGCACGTCCATCTACCAAAGAAAGACGGCTTTACGATTATCTCTACGATTAATAATAACCCTCGTCTTTTGGAATCAATTCTTATTAAGAGTACCAGTACTGATGTACTCATGAATGATCGAGGAGGTTCTAATCCACTGGCATTGAATTTGTAAATAGCTCGTTTGGCCACGTCATCATGTACATAGCAGTCTTTGTAAATTTGTCATTTCATCATCTGATTTTATTGTTAATTGTCCTGTTGACATATCATTCCATGCCATCGCTTGCAAATTTTGCTCATTATCATCTTGTCATATAAAAGCTTGATTTTATGTTAATTCTGTTAGCACCTGATGAAGGCATTAGAATAAATGCAGAAACATGTTGTGAATTGATTGTTTTATTTTATTTTAATATATATATAAAATATGAGCAATACCTACAAAATATACAATATGTACAAATATACATATATAATATACTCATTGACATAATTATATATATACACCAAGATTTTCAAGATACCAAGAATACTGTACAAAAAGTTTGGCGAGATCAAGGTTATAGTAGGAGTGCTATACGATCTGCTGTTCGTACCATTTTTTCTCTTACGAAACAGTCTCCTACGTCATGGAACACCGGCTTTTTGCGTGTAATTGTAATATATGTACATACAGTCTCTCATGTAATTATGTTGTAAATATTTTTAGCACTCCTTTTCCCATTGTGCATAAGATCCAGTGTACAGATTTTAACATCATCTATGCGATAATTTGTAAAAATTGTAAAGTAACCTATGTTGGACAAACCTCTAGATATTTGCGTAAGCGTACTTCTGAACACATAGCGAATATCAAGGCATGTCATGATACGTCTGTTGCAAAACATTTTAATTCTCTTTGTAATCTATCTCATTTTTCTTACTTTGGTGTTGAACATTGTCCGAACCCTGAAAAAAGGTTACTGAAAGAGAACATTTGGATTAAACGGATGTGTGCTCTTACCCCAAAATGGCTTGAATCAAGAAATGAATAAATGCAATAAATTGCGTTTCATTGTGCCACATAGCAATTGCAGTAAGCGTGTCCTGCGCTATTGTCAGAAAGAATTGTCTAATGTGCAGGTCACTGGTGTTTTTACAAACCAATCAAATTTGCGCACTTAGTTAAGAACTGATGTCTGACTTTACAACTTTGTGTCACGTTCACTTTTGACTTTCATCTTGTCCAGTGTGGAATTGATAAAGCTATTTTCAATAAGCGAAACCGGTCTTCCACAGAAACTGTCTTTTTGTTTCATTTCGAATAGTCGGCGTGAGGGTCCCTATAGATATTATATATCTATACATATATATTCATATATATATATATCTATACATACATATATATAAATATGTACATTATATTTTACATACACTTAATTTATGCGTATATTAATTTCTCTTTCTCTCTCACTCTTTCAGGTTTCTACCCGAAATTTAAGATGTGATTGCAAATTCCGCAACTAAGATGAAGCTAGCTAGAATGCTAAGAAAGGAGTTGACGAAGAATAAAGATGGAAAGCTTCTTCTAAACTCTGTCTTTTTAGAAAACTCAGCGTGAGTGACAAGGCTGCTCTCTCCTCTCTCCCTCTCGCAAATCTGAACTGCAGATTCAATTTTTTCTCTCAACTCATTATTGATGACTAGAATTCGGTCTCCCAAATAAAATTCTAGTAAAAATAAATAAATAATTCCTTCTCTGAAATATTTTCAAGATTTTCTGCGTATTTTGTATTGTGAATAATCATTTTACCCTCATGTTGCCGCACAACTTGCTTCTTTGTCATGGTGTGTAGCCTAATACTTTATCTTAATGCATTACTGATATTCCTTTCATCGAGAATCGTATAAACGGAAATGGTATTATACAAATGTAAATCGAATGATAAGATGATTAACTTCAATTTTTATGTCTTCCTTTTATTCCATGCTTTGGTAATTCTACTTTCATTTTCGTGGGATCAACTTGAAGGCGGGTCTGAGTTATCATTAAAGTTCATAGCAATTAATTAAACATATTAGTCCTGAATTGTAAATGCCCTCTTCCTTCTGATATCGAGTAAAACGCTATCCCGTTGTCCGTTCTTGCTCAAGACAATATTTTTTATGATCCGTGAAAATCGCATTGTAAGACAATGTGCGTTTAGATAAAACCTCATTTTATTAACAATACAAGGCGTTGAGTTGAAAGATATTCTTATAAAAATGAGGCAAAAGCTTTCCCACACGCACTGCTGATATATAAATGGATGGTGCTTGCATGTTTACAAAGATGGGTTTAGAATCAGTTCGAAGTCTCCGTTATCTTATGCGACTGGCTGAGCTGATGTGCTCACAGCATTTTAAGAATCGTGGCAAGGTCAGCATCAGATTTTGCTTGACATCTAATTCTCGATGACACCAACGAACGCATGGATCGTTTGATTGTAGGTACATTTTCACAAGTCTTACACATTGTTTAATATCTTTAAAACAACCATTGTTCGATTCCGCAGGACTCGCGAAGAGTATCGCAACGACGATTGCAAGACATGTGGTAGCAAATGATGAACCTGCGGAAAATAAAACGAAGGTTAATAAAGACAAAGACATACAATTCAAACATTTAAGAAATTCATTAGAGATTTTATTTGATAACAGCAAATTAACAATAGATGATTATTAAAATATACTACATACAAAGCCCGAAGAAAACTAAAATCTCAACCAGAGTAAACTAAAGCAAACTAAAATCGAACAATCAGCTTGTGATCTGTGAACATGTCCACCGGAACATCGTTCATAGAATAAGATATAAATAATCGACCTTCGTTACATCGTCTCCCCACTTCAGGCATTGAGTCCCGAAAAGGGAGAAATAAATATGCGATGACCTGTTGTGAAATACGATTGAAATTCAGGTCTACATAGGCTTTTGCAGCATTTTAGTTAATGAGAGAAAATAATTAACACGAATTTTGACACTTCATGCCTAGATTTAATGTCAACGTGTCCCTGTTTTATGTTTTCAATGAACAAGTTTATAGAGTGAATGACTGCAGGCATCAATGTATCTTTTTTGCAGTTCATTATTTTTTTCATTGAAATAATTGTGCATGTACGTGTATGTTATGCAAGCGCTTCGTTCGATTGGTATTACCACGCCAGCTGAAGTTGACAAAAATGTCAGCTGAAATTTATTTGCCTGTCGGGGTATTTTCAAAATTAGAATAATTAAATTAGGCATTCACTTATTAAGTTTCGTATGAGTTCACAAAGTCGCAAACTTTCATTTCGAAAAGTTCATATTTATGTTTAAATTTTACTATTATTTGACTATTATTTTGTATTTTCTGCCTGACGCCACAGACTTCTCGATCCCATTAATATATCAAGAAGTCCATGCCTAACACTTGAGACAGAAAGTTGAAATTGCAGTAGGATAAATCACGTTGTATTCCATATTTTCCGAATCAGACAAAATCAGAAAATACCTCCTTTCAAAAGTAAACAAAGTTTGAAAAGTTGTGAAAAGTCAACATCAATCGACATTCACAATTAATCCATTGATGAGAACTCTTAGATTTAGCTCTAAAGTTTGCGAGAATAGTCAATTTAATCACTTCCACATTGATTCAACAGGTTGTCTTCTGGCAAGACAGTATAGGCCTACATGTAACGGTGACGGTGTGAGAGTAATTAATACTGAATATGACTTCAAACACAAGTTAAATATGTCTGAGATTTTCTCAACGTCGCCTATTTTGTAGCAGTTTAGCATTTCTACATTTGTAAATGTGGATAGTTGAACAAAGCAAATTGTTTTGAAAATGATAGAATAAAAACAATAGTGATCGAGACTGTTAAGCATAGGATTTTTCATGGGATACTAAATGCGGTCGAAAAGCGCAATTACCTCATCTGCTTAACAGTCGGCAAGCACATCACCATAAATATGTCGTCTAGCCAAGTTAACGGAATATAGCTGAGCGAACTGACATTTTTCAATGAACTGAACGACTTGTCGCAAAAATAAAGGAATCAACGGGGAACTGAGAGACCAAAATCGCCAATTGAGCGAGGAACTGAGCGAACTGAAAAAATGGCCTCGTTCGAATGCAATGGAAGCGAGCACTTCAAGCATCAATACCATACATGTCTCCTAAGCATTATGCAGACGATTGCTTTGCACTTGCACATGGACAAACAGATTGCTCCTGGATTCCAAGCAATGTTAAATGCATAGAATTGTAGCACTTAATGTAACGACCCTATCCTCACCCTATCCTCACAGACGTCTGAAGTGCATCTATTGCGGGGGCACTGTTTTATTCCTTAAGCATTGCAAAGATTACAAGAAATTCAGCACACAACGTATTTGGCATATCAATATTCATGACATAGATAGAATAGAATAAAACATTATGTAATAATACAACACATTCCATACATGTAAAGATGGATAAACAGCTTTTCAATCCATCCAAATGTTTCTACATTATGATTGATGAAATTTAGAGTTATCATTTACACAACGCGACGAACAATCAATTGGTTCGTCAAATGGCTTTGCATTCACATGTATTGTTTGAAAATAGCTCTGTTTGATTAAATAATTGAAATCGGATTTATCCACAGATGAGGATGTAGCTGAAGAATGCATTGGGTGTTCGGAGAAGCAATTGTAAAGAATTCTAATGAAGAGCGGAATGCTGCCAGAAGCTTCAATCATTTGAGAATGAGATTATTCGCATCGGTGACGGTTGGTGTTATTGACAAATATGTGTAACTCTATTTTCAGCCTTTTCTAATAATGTTATCAAAAATCTCCATCAACTTTGAGAACTTACTTCAAAAAGCAATTTTATGAATTAAACACACTGTGTGATTAAGATTTAAAATCAGGTTGCCACACGTTGACAAAATGATCGTTCGCGGTGTTTAGTCGCAGGGATTTCAATAAAAGGAAAACGTCACAAATATCTCCCGAAATATATACAGTGTATAATTCCGAATAAATAGCATCATCATAGCGTCAACCATTGATAACAATTATTCGATTTCTATGGCTTAAGTAGTAATCCCATCCCAGGCGCAAGTCCAAAATGTGCAACGATGAGTCATCATGCTGACTCAGCCCCCCCTCTGGCGAGAGGAAGGAGAAAGCCAAAGATGTGATGGAAGGATGGGTTCGAGAGGAAGAAACTGTTCCCTACCCCCACCCCCTCTGGAAGGAAGGAAGGAAGAGTTTTCTAGTGAAGTAAGGGGTGGAATCTCAGAAGGATTGAGTGAGAAAAGGTGGGTTTTGGTGGTTTTGGGATGAGAAAAGTCATGAAGGAGGGTTCGGATGGGAAATTGGAGGTCAGATTTGGATTCTACGTGAAATTTTGGGTTGGGAAGGAAGGCAGGAGGAGTTTTCCTGTGAGGCAAGGGGTGGAATCTCTGAAAACGGCAGAGTTGGAAAGAGGCGGGTTTTGGTGGTTTTTGGATGAGAAAAGTCGTTTTTCGGCACGAAGGAGGCCTCGAATGGGAAAACGGAGGGCAGATTCGGAGTCTACGTGAAATTTTGGGTTAGGAAGAATGTTTCCAGCGACATTGGAGAGAAAAAGTTTTGAGGACGCCCCCCCTCCTGTCAGACTTCCAACTTTGGTTCTAGAGATCGTAGAAAGTCGTGCAATAGCTCATTTGAAAGCTAAGAGTGATAAAAATGCAGTGGAAAGCTCAGTTTGGTCCTATTTTCCTGGGTTTAATGAGAAAAATGATAGGAAAACGTCAGAGTTAGGAAAGGCAGGTTTTGGATGTTTTCGGATGAGAAAGTCCATTTTTCGGCATCAAGGAGACCTCGGATGGGAAAACGGAGGTAAAATTCAGACTTTTTGGCCAATTTTGGGTCTAGGAACTTGTTTCCAGCTCAATCGGAGAGAAAACGTTTTGAGGACGTCCCCCCTCTCCTCGGCAGCGATCTTCCAACTTTGGTGCTAGAGATCGTAGAAAGTCGTGTGATAGCTCAGAGTGAGACAAATTCAGTGGAAGAAACGGCATGTTCATATTTGCCTTCGTATAGATGTGAGACGTCATTGAAAATTTAGGAAATTGGCGAAAAAACGACAAGAGTTAGAATTTTTACGAAAATGGCTCTAGCGGGTGAACCAAGCCTCGGACGGGAAAGCAGAGACCAGATGTGGAATCAGCGTGCCATTCTGCATCTAGAGGGTGAGTTTCAAGTAAATCGGAGAGAAAAAGTTGAAAATTTTCTTCACACTCCGCACGGGATTTTTTCATGAAAATGTTGAATTGTGGCCACCTTTGGCGATGAATAGCGGAGGATTGGAAGTGAATGTAGAGCTCGGGTTTCTTTTAGGGACAAGACCGCACTTTGTTCTCTAGGATCCTATCTTTTCAGATCTGTGGAAGGTTTCGTTTCCAAATGAGAGCCTGTTAAAATCGAGTTTTTGCGCATTTTCCGAGTTTTTTCAACTCGGCTCCTGGTCATCGTAGAGAGTCGAGGGATGTCTTAACTGAAAGGGGAGAGCAAGAAAACATGGCTGTCAAAATTTGAAGTCGATCGGAGCACTAGAACCGGAGATAGACGGGTTTAAAGTTTTTGGATGATGGATCTTACGTCATCAGCTGATCGCCACAAACTATATAAGCGGGGAACCGACAGAGACTTTTCATTAAGACGAGAGCGATTGTCAAAGGTAGGTCGTCTCTCTGAGCTCCGATGATAGCATCGGACATTCCAAATTTCGGGTTTCTGAAGGAAACCGACTTAGAAAATTTCATTGCTGATATCAGCTAAGGCGTCAGACTTAAAGGTTCGCCAGGAGATGGCCTTCGTCTCCAGGCCATAAAAGACTCCAAAACTTTAAAGGCTTGTAACTTTGCTTCTACAAGTCCGTTTGACTTGATTCAAAAAAGAGTCGATCGCTATTGATCAGACCTATAGTGACCGACTACTTATAAAATTTCATAAGAAGTGCTAAAAGGTTGAAAAATTTAAATTCACTATTTTTGGAGGTTTTCTGGGGTTTTCGACCCTGCTGAAGTCAATGAAGGCATGGATATGTGTGTACGAGCAAGTTTTACCATGATACAAGCAACTTTTCACTGAAAGCGAGCATGACACGGAGAGTTTTGCTGTAATATTCCACTGACAGGGTGTTCCTTCGGGACGGCGGATGATGCCGTAGTGATAAGTGTGGCAAGGGAGTGTGTCATATTTTAGACCGAAACCTCTGGGGCAACTCATGTTGGGCATTTGACACAGTTCTCAACGTAGCACTTTGAACGCCAATCGGCTGAGTCTTAACTATCTTGTCATTGGTGGCATCTAAACATCTCCATTGCAAAACGCTTGTGAATCACGGCTTGCTATCAAGCTGATCAAAGCAACGACTTGGGATGTTTCCTCTTGTAGATAACTCCACCGGTTTTTATGTCAAAATCGGGGCCCGGATACCAACACAGTGACATGACGCACGCTCTGTCCGCCCAAGGTTGGATTTTTGGGTCGAGGCCTTGGAGCTGGGATAAGATCTCCTCTGAGCAATGCCTGTAACGGATTCAAGAGCTTAACACCTAAACGCTCGCTATCAACCTGGCTTCTGCTATCAGGCCTTTGTGAAATCTCGTCTAGCCTCAGTAACTCACGGTTGGCAACGTCTATCGTTTGTCATTCTAACTTGGTAAAAATGAGACGGTTGCTGCAGGCATTGACGTCAAACCTTTTCGCGTCATAGGGTAACCCGTCTTTGTGTTGGGAGTTGGTAACTGAAAGCACGGTGACTGCCGATGCCCATACATGGTAAAACCGCTGTTGTCATGTCAAATTCATGGCCAAATAAGGAAGGTCTGAATCATGGCTTTGTGTCAGAGGGGTATATAAACCGCCGACTATCATTTAATTTCATTTCAATCATGCAGACGCCGAACACTCTAGTCAGCTCTCCTGACAAGCCTCGGTTGAAGCCGAAAAATTTATTTCAAGAGTTTCAGCGGGCTGAAGAGCGAGAAAAGATTTTTAACAATCTTGCTCGTATAGGCGCATCTGATTGCGGCGATGATGATGATATGACTCAATGGGCTATATACCCCCCCAAGTAGTCAGTCAGTAGCAGTAGAGGTCGTTGCTGCTACCGTAGAGAGAATTAAAGACTCTCTCAGCAGAATCGGTCTAAAGTAAGGTGGCTGATTACGATCCCGAGAACTCCCCATGAGCCCTCTTAAGGACTACCTTCTAATGCAGCTAAAGCGGTCCCAAGCCCGCCACATATCTTCGGATATGGAATGCAGAGGGGAAGAATAAATGATGAAATGGATTGAAGGGAAGCCAAACTTGCACCACATGCAGCCACAAACACATTCTATCTTCAGTAGTGAACAAGCTCTTGCGAGTGTAGTCAGAAAGTTTATCAAGTTGTACAAAAGTTTTTACTGCCACACAGGTTGATAAAGTGATAACGTAGTCTTCATCTAAATTAGAATCATTCTGATTGGCTGTTGAGGGACTCATTGTTAAGTAACTATATAAGTGAAACGATTGCAGTACTTCTCATTCACGTTATACGAAGTAGCAGACTAACATGTCAAACTCTCAAGCATTGGAAATATTTAACCAAATATTTGAAGTCATTGACGAGTGGGATCAAGACAAGTGTGAACAGGAGGAGTCCCGCAAGAAAGTCGTCGTCATTGAAAAAATTGTATGGACTGATGGTGAATTCACACCAAAAACGACGCGTGTGAGAAAAGTGCCCGACACTCCAAAACGACCAAGGTGCTACAAAGTGTACAGTGACTTGGAGGTTATTCCGCTTAACTTTTCCTCGCTATGAAGTATTTGTGATTCAATTATAAATAAACCTACATACTACATGTCTTTGTTTTGCAATGTATTGATCTTGAAATGGAACTAAATGGAGGAATTTAGATATCGGGTTATTTAAAACATTTATTATCGGTCTACTTTTCTATCAAAAGGGATCACACCATTAGAGAAGATAGAAAATGATTTTGTATACGTGTGGTGTAAGAGTGACAAGCAGAACTCATGGCTCATTCTCAGATAACGTTGCTTCAATTGATTCACCTAAAATCATTTTTCATGTATTGAATGATTTCTATTAACTGTGTTAAGTTTCTAGATGATAGGATATCTTATTCTAACAATAGCTCCCAGTCGACACTATGCCTACTCAATGATCCTTTCGAAGCCATGTAGTTTATATGAAGGAAAAACAACACTGTCATGATACAGATTTATTAAAAAGAAATAAAGGCAATACGCTTTGTAATAAGACGGTGCATGTCGTCTACCAAGTCAAAGTCTTCTTGATTGCGGGGCTGACAAGAAGGAGAGAAGAGGTCTAGCCAGCTCCGGAGAGTCTCAACACACCGCTCCATCATAACGTCCTTTGGAGACATACTCAGGAAGGCGGCCCTGATTGTATCAGCACTGTCCTCTTCATCGTCGGAAATGATGATGATTTCCTCATCCAACTGCAGCGACTCGACCTCACCATCGTAAATGGTTTTCACTTGCCTATTGCGTGGGGCATTGGGCATGAGTAGGGCATGGGTATTCGGTGGTGTATCCATTTTAATGATATTATGAGGAAATGGTCAGTGCACCGCACTTATATAGATTCTCTCTCCCTGCTTCGCGCTCTCTCATTGGACGACAGCCATTTATCAATCACAATGCATCATTCTGATATATAAAGAAGAGTGTCTTGCATTTCACTATCATAGTCATGTCCGACACAGAGGAAACATTCACACCTCTTGCTAGCTCAACTCTTACAAAGAAGGAAGTTGAGAGAAAGTTTCAACAAAAAGAGGAAGAGAGACAAATGATTAAAAGCTGCAAGCGGTTCACTCTACAGACGGTTGAGAGTGAGCCTTTCTTAAACGAGGCTGACTTTCAGGAGTGAAAAGCCTTGATGAGACCAGAGAATGCCCCAAACGGTCTTTATGAGACCACGGCCTTAACGGCCACCTAATCAAGAAAGAAAGGACATTGGCTGCGCCACACGCAACATTAGTGATTTGATGTTATCTGACGAAAATAAAGTGTTAAGACAGCAAGACCACCAATGAATTGAATAGGATTACCACTATCATCATAGATACCAAATTTGCAATGGGATAATCGTGATACATTGACTGTAATGTATACCTTGTTCAGGAACTCCCTGTGCATGGTCACACCAAAGTCGCCACTATCAATAGGAATATATCTTAAAAGAGGAACCATTTGACCACCAACTTGTGCTGAATGGATAAAGTTAGTGTAAATGTAGAAGTGATTGATATTCATATCGAGCAAGGATGTTAAGCCAAAGTACTTCTCGTCGTAGAATATGTCACGTTTCAATCCTAAAATCTTTGTTAACTCTTTTGAAATGTGAATGACCGTTTTACCATGCACACTGATACAGAATGTATTTGCTTTAGGATCATAGTCAAAGTGATATGAGTGTAGATTTGATACACCCTTGTTCAAGTATGTACAAACATCATAGCCATTGCTAAAATGCTTTGGAGGTATCGGTAACTTTTCATTTGGCTTCCATGTAAGACTGGGACGTAAAACAGGGTCTGTGCGTTTGAAATAAAGGACCATTCGACAATCGGATTGCTGTTCAGATGTTATTTTCACATTCCCCTATTCATGGTACAACCATAAGACGTCTGTATTTAAAGAGAGCAAATCGCGAAATTTAGAATTGATGCGAACAAATCCAATGTGTGAACGCTCATAATCATTTCGGAAATCAATCCTTGCTTTATTGAGTACTCGAGTGATGGACATAGATAATCCATTTATTTCATTTACCTGTTTGATCAAGTCATCAACAGTACCAGATTTAAAAAGCACAAAGCGCTCATGCATGCGATCAAGGGAAAGAAGGGTAATATTAAATTTTTCCTGTGCCAATTTGGATATTTCTTAATCTGCTTTGATACTTTCATGGACACTTGAGCTCTCAAAGGGAAGGCGCCACCTCCTTTTACTTCTGCAAATTTTGCGATAGGTAGAAAGAAACGTGATTTAAGATTCAATATCCTTTGCAGAGGTCCACTCACATAAAATCCATGGGAAATAGTAGTCGGTCTCATGTAGAGTGTAACTTTATGTAGATTTGGATCCATCTGCCAGAACCATAGATCCTTTGCCAAATCATTTGTAACATTCAATAGGCGTTGAATTTTCATATAATAGTATGTTTGCTCTAAACGATGACGGAATGATGGGTTTGTAGGTTGTTTCCATTTCAGGGGTGAAGCATTTTTAGCAAAGGGTATGTCTGCATCTGCAGTGATAATTAAAGTAGGGCCATTTACAATCTCATTAACAGCTCGCTTTCCCCGACGGGTGTTTACTGTAGGAATAGAATTCCACTCTGCTGCATGTTCATTCAAATGGTAGGTATGTACTTTATCATTTCGCTCTAGTTTTGGAAAGTATAAGTCTTGATTCGTTGCAGTGCCTAATGTAATCTCTTCATTGGTAATGGTTCTTATATTATTTGCATAGCTCAAATCGTGCAGGGCCACTTCCCAATCACCATGTAAGTCAATCGGCTGTGTTAAATCAGTCTCAAACTCGGCAGCTGCATTTTCATATCGCTCAGGTTGAGCATTACTGGGAAACACTGCTGTAAACTCCATGTTAAAGTATCAACATAAAGCGTCGTTTGCTTAGGCGTTATTTCGCATGACATAACGAACTGCTGCTTTCAATCTGTTCACAGTAGGCACTTTCTGTCGTCCTAGGAATTTGGTTAAGAGTGATTGCCCTTTCACATAATGTACTCCCCTAAGTATGCTTGTACCGCCTTCTTTCATATTGCGATAGTTGATACAACCAAATATTACTTGATATCTTGGTCTTCTACGTTTAAAATCTACAAGGGTATGAAATATTTCACGTTTCATTGGTGAGCTCGCACGACAGCTATTTTTTAATTCCATTGCAATGCGACGTACAGGATTGATCAAATTGATGCCGCCTACAGGCGATCGCTTAAAGCCATAATCTGTTAACACCATTTCCCACGCATGACCCATTCGCTGACGTAAAATCTGAAGTTTGTAAGCATGATTTTGCCAAGGATCGGCTATGCCGGAAAGAATTACATCTTCAATAGGTCTTGTTGCATGAATAGGTGATTTGATGAGACGAACTGCATCATCTAATCCTTGTCCCGCTAATGTCACTATTGCAAAATGATAATATGATAATGAATCTTAACATGACTTCGTCCATTTCTTATGAATGCTTTGCTTTAACGAGAAGACTAAGCAAACGTTTTGCTATGTCCAAAACTAACCATGATTGCCAAGCTCTCTTCTCAGTGTCACGTTACATGGAAGGCTCGACGCATTACCTTTTACGATGCTCATCGACACGTTAAAATAAGTTTATCACCTTTTCAAATGGATAACCTCCACGATGCTTTACATATCATGCATCATCCAATGTACTATATCCCTCTAGGTGGGCGTCTATTCATTATTCGACGAGATTTCATTGCTCTTCATGATCAATATGGTGTTATACATTTTGCATCCTCAAGCTGGAACAAGTATAGAGAACGTGTACATCCTCGCATAATGACTTACCTTCAACAAACCAACACTCATAAGCATGAGTGTGACAAGTGAACAATGTCTTCTTATCTCTACCTATTCATGTTTGATGACTAAATGCAACATATTCAATCACATCATCTACTTTTCCATTGAAGTATAAAAAAGAAAACAAATTTTAATCATGCAGATTTATTGAAGGCTTTTATAAAAGTTACGAATGCGCTTTTCATTGACAAGGGTATCATGTGAAAAATGTTTACAAATGTCATGTAAAGAGTCATAATGTAGTCGTTGCATTACAAAGTAGAGGGCATAGGCTCCACATGTTGAAGACAAGAGATGTTGATAGGCCAAAGCATTGCAAATCCATTTTCGTGAATGACGGTTCATGAAGCGTGTAACATAATCACAGTCTGGTAAGGCCAATGAATCAAGATTTCACCGCAATAGTTTTTATCAATAAATAAAACTTTCCAGTGTTTGCCGGGTAAGTGTGCTGTATCAGTATTCATGATAATGAATGAGGGTGGTTTTGGTAAAACTGTGGGCATATTATTAATGGAAAACACACCTCGAAATGCTGCAACAGTGCGTTCATCACCATGTTCTTGAACGACTCTCTCTAGCTCTGCATCAGATAACCAACTCATTAACTTGTATAAGAAGCCGAAACGTCACGTAGCCTGTTAATTCGAATAGTGGAATCGAACACAGCAGAGATGAGTACATTGACTGTTTTCGTCAAATCTTTTTCAAAAAAGAATTCTAGCTTAAGACCCTTCGTGGCAGTGCCTGGACGAGACGATAAGAAGCACCTGCTTCATTGTTTGCTGTCAAATTAAATGCATAAAGCGTATAACCGTTATTACCGTATAACCGTATAACCGTTATCAGTATTCCAGTATTTAAAGGTCTCCATAGTATTTTGATATGAGCGAGAATAATGTCCATTAGTGAAGTCTGGGCAAAAAGGAGTACCAGGATTGCAATCAGTATCGCGATACAATCTGATTTGATTTAAACCAAAGTGTTCAAAGTTGAGGGGATTCTTCGATATATTACCATTGTATGAATCATTTGCAATCAATCCCACAATGATCATTTTTGGTGATTGTATAGGAAACAAACTATCTTTAACAAAGCTCTTTTGCGCACGACGAATGGTGAAACTATGGATCTCAGTATGATTTACATAATAAAGAGCATCATACTTCTTCAAACCCATCTCGTGACCATTAACCACCGAAGGATTCACTGTCATTCGTCGCACATAAAGTCTAACACTTTCAAACACAATGTTGAATTCAGTCTTTGCTCCATAAGTATTCAATACAAATTTAGGATCGTTCGGCAAGAGATGTACTCGCATGTCTACTTTTGACATTAAGAAACGTGATTGACGGAAAAAGTCCAAGTATAGGGGACCATATAATTCACACACCCTACTTTCTGCAGTCCACTTTTCACGAGTGACAAATCCCTTGCTTTTGTCACTATCAAATTTACCAGCTTCATCTTTACACCAACCCATAACAGCCATGTGACTCTTTTGTGCTTGTGGCTGGAACTGCATGACTGTTGAAAAATAACCGAGATAGGGATAACTGTGTTGACCACCTTCAACCCGAGTTTCACCTATGGTCAATGATACATCCTTGAAGAGCGTTGCTAATGCCAAGTTATTCACGGCTACTTTATCCTTGTCGTCAATGTTTGTACCGTCCTTATTTACTATCTTAAACTTGACATGTAGATTGATGTCATTTACATCGATGTACTCAGCATCATTTCCTGGTATTGAAAACTCAAATGACACTACCGGAATCGATACTTGTCTGTGGGTAACGAATGGATACATAATTTCTAATGATATCCGTCTGTATAGGTGTTCTATCAAATACGCAAAGGGATGAGGTTTTACATTCCATATTTAAAACAGTCCACGTCGTCTGCGTTTGCTAGGAGGCATACGAGATGCTCTTCGCTTACGTTTGCCTGAAGTAGAGAGTGGATTGATATGACTGATGACAGGCCTGATACCAGCCTTACCGACATTTTTCAAACACTGTATTCCATGACGCTTTAGCGATTCACGAATCGGCAATCTTCCTGAAAGCGCATCACTTGCTACATCTGCTGCTAATCCTACAGCTTCCTTTAAAGCTGATTTTCCCACATTTCCGATAGTGTGGAGCATCATACCTTTGGCAGCACCCAATAGACTACCCCTTCTTCGACGTCTCGATCCAGCATAAACGGGAAAGCCAGCTCCATGACTAGCATAGGAAGGAGCAGAATAAAACGTAGCAGTTTGATCCATAGGTATTTATTTATTTATATTTACACAATTCATTACTTTGCTTAGGAACGTTGACTAACACGATAAAGGTCAGAATGACGAATCCAACTGTTCATTGAATTTGGATAGCCAGCTCATTTCACCAGGCTCCACTTTTCTCCTTGTCGCATTTGGTGACGAAGTATCTTTTCAACCATGTAGTCATCATCATTATCTTTGGTGATGGGTGTTATCTCATGACGATAAAACTCCCTTCAATCTCTTCACCATGATAATCACGATGCTTGTAGGTAGTGGGCTTGAATTTCTTGTTAACCTCAGAGACAGTAAATATTTCTTCCGTCCAATTGGGAGGATATCCTTTCGCAAACACGCTTTTCACCTTGGAAATGCGAACTTTGTCACCAAACTGAATGTCACGTTTGCCTTGTGATGATTGCTTGCGCTTAGCATTGATTTCACGGATTGTATCCACCATGTCTGGAGTTATGTCAGCAGGTTTGTGACCAATCATACGATGAACAGAATGATTGTAAGCGTGTACAGTATCTTGTAATACATCCGTCCACTTTTGTGTTACTTTTGCAGTGAAATAGCGCCATAGACGAGTTTTCAGTGTACGATTAAAGCGTTCGACCACTGCAGCATTGTATGCACTTTTCACACTAAGCAGCTCAATGTTGTGTTCGCGAAATAAAGCGCACACATGTGGGTATTTTCAAACTCTTTCCCTTGATCAGTCTGAATACGTGTGGGAATGCGTCCTTCACTGAAAATATTTTGGAAAGCCTCGGCCACTTCTTTACCACGCTTTGTCTTGAGTGGTTGAACCCACGCATAACGGGAAAATAAGTCAATGACAGTTAGGAGAAAGCGATAGCCTTTATTCTTTTTAGCTAATAAAGAAACATCAGCCAAATCTGCTTGCCATTGTTCATCAATATCATGAACGATATAAGAACGGGTAGGATAACGTTTTCGAGCTTGTGTGTGCAATGTATATGTAGGTTGAGATTTTAACCATCTCTTCACTTGTTTCTGTGAATAACCACTTGCTTGTGACAACTTTTTCACTGAAGCATAACCTGCATAATGGTTTGGGTTATAGTAAATTGATTTCAGATGTTCATCCATCGTATATTAAGAGGGATCGCTTATTTGCCTCAAAGTATCAGTCTTTTTCTCCGCTAGGGTTTGTGTTTGTGTTTGAGACCTGCTTTTGCTACTTTTTTGAGCCGTCTTGTATGAATCACTTTTACAACATGTACTTAAGCAGTTCAATGACACGCGAATGTTTGGCAACTCTGAACATGGGATGCAACATAGCTTCTTCATATTAGAAGTCTGTGATAAAATCAAATGATGGATAACGTGTTGAAGGTTTTGGTATACGCTTCGTCAACTTCTCGGGTGTTTTCAAAGTTTGCTTGATTCTCTTTTTAGGTCTCTCTACACTTTGCAACTTTCTCTTCCTAGGTGTAGAATCATTTACCATTTCCTGTAAGGTATCACGTCCAAGAATTGCCTTTGGAACATTAAATTTCTTCATACTTTTTAAAAAGAACTCCCATCCTGTAGGTGTAAAGTGACGACGACGATCACGAACAGCATGATTAATTAAATCTTCCACTCATGAGTCCCTAATGACTGCACCATCATCACCTACCACTTCACCTCGTTGTGTGATTTTCAAGTTGGGTTCGAGACTTCGATATAAGCTCAGTGCGCGATTGCGATAGGGTTTGGGTGAACCAAGTGAAAGATCATTGCGAATTTTTTCTTTCAATTGTTTCATTTCTTCTAAAGTAGAACTCTGCTTTATCAAACGATCATATGGATTTTTACTTTGTACAGCTTCTTGTTCATATTGCTGATTAAGTTGTGACATTTGATTTGCCCAAGGTTGATGAACATTCTGCATTGTAGTCAGATGTATCTATTCTTCTTGTGGAATAGCAATCATGCGTTCAAACCACTCATAAAAATTTATATATGATCATGGGTTTCTCAAGGAGATGACTGCGTAAGCGATAATCCTCAGGACACTCCTGGGTAAGGTCCAAAAATAAATAATTATAGGGTTTTCCGTAGCAGCCTCAAATACTTCAATTAAGGCTTTTGAGTAGCGAGGAAGAACTTGTCGAGATAGGAATTCAACTTGACTTTTATCGCGAGGATTTTTAAAGATGATGTAGCAATGCGTGTTTAGACCTCGAGTCCGTGCTTCCTTTCCACTTGGAAAAAGATTTTGCATAATAAAAATGATAAAACATGGTTTGTGATGAGCAGCCTTGGTAAACATAGCAGTTACTTCTTGTGAGTTCTTACTCTCATTAAGTAAATCATCAAGATTGATAATGTCATAGGGTTGAATATCAGCAGTGCTGTAGTAACCCTTACCAACCAATTACGATGTAAGTTATGTTGATCAATTCCATAGCACCAAACAACGCAATTCGGTATGCAGTCAAAAATCTCATTACGACGCTGCAACAATTGCAGTGTTAAATGTGTCTTCCCACTATGAGAGGGTCCTACGATACACATAGTGCGATGACAGCGTAAACGGAAATCCATGTTGATTTTGATGAAAAGTCATACCATTTAACTTAGTATCTATCCATTAATGGCTTTATTTGCGAGAGCACCAGCTAATCCTCCCAAAGCAGGACCGGCAGCTGCCATGATGATGGGCGCTAAAAGTGGCAAGAAGCCACCACGCTGTGATAGTAGTTTGCGCTTTGTAGGAATTGATGTTTTTGGATTGCTCAAGGTGCGAAGAACTTTACCATGCCTGGCAATTGCATTGGCTTTTTTGCTATTTAATGTCATATAACGCACTTTTCGTATTTCCGCACACATTTTACGAATGAAGGCATTGTTTGCCAGCTTCATTACCTCACATCGATGAGATGGTTTTAATTTTAATAAGCGACGAAGAGTGAGACAGAATTTTTTGTTTGCATTTGATTGACACGACGTCTAGCAATTTTTACAGGTGGATGTTAGAGTGTTCTTTGCTTAAACATGACAGCAGCGTCGAAACATCACCGTCGTAAACGCAATGAAATAGAGGAAGACATTGAGTACAGCACTAGTAAAAAGCAATACACTGAGAACAGCCACAGTACCACCAGGATAGTCAGAAGCAGATACATGTGTGGGTAGCTGTAATTTATCATTCAGTGAGGTACTATAGTTCAATGGAAACAGTTCAGCTGTGTCGTTTGCTGATATGTTATGAGCCAGACATGAACAATCTGTTTGTTCGACGATGCTTGTAAAGTTTAATGCTTTTGCATCAATTGTGCTTAAGTGGAAAAGGCTTCCCATAAGCAACGTGTAGAATACATAACTCCAAGCAAGGTAATGAAAGAGGACCATGATGTATCAGTGATGAAAGTGTATTCGTAAACTGCTTTGGTTTACAATTATAAGATGGCATATAGTTAACATCTTCACAGTTTGCGTGAATGATGATAGCATTAATCAAACGATGTATCATCTCTCTACAATCACTGGATGATAACAGTTTTTCCAGCACAAGAATCCACTGCCTTGTATAATCATGCTTTCTCTTTTCAATGAAGCGGTGATACAGTGGTGTCATGGTCATAGATGACTGTTCTAAAATCGACAAGGATTGCATCAAAATTATTTATAGACATTGACTGTTGAAATTATTTCTTGATCAGAGATGGGGCACAACATAGTTTCCAAAGGTACATCGCACGTAGAACACATAACAGCATGACAACATGGTAAAAAGAGGAGGGAACGTTCCCTTTTAAAACACTCAACGCAGTTCCGTTCACATAATAATTTAGACGTCTCTTCTTCCAATTTCTTTCTGAAGTTGCATTTATTGGTAGAGCTACTTGACAAATCAGTTGCAAATGCCACTTTTTTCTTTTTCACTCCAGATCGCTCCAATTTCATCCTCCTATTTTCACCATCATTACATTGCAGCATGGAAAAATCCTCTATCCATCTTCGATCCAAATGATGATTCATAGCATGCTCATCTAGATCCATTAGTCTTTCAACTAAAGCGCCAGCTTTAATATTTTCATTTACATTTAAAACACTTTCTATAGCCTTCAACGAATAACCAAGGTCTCTTGCTACAAACCATGAAGTTGGGAAACGAATGCAACTTTTCATCTTCAAATAATTTCAAATGATGATGAGTGTCAGGAATGGACACTCAGTTGAATATGCTTGATATGACTTGCACACCTTTGATAGCATTGATGACTGTATAATCTAATACTTTACTTTCACAAACGTGTGTTGTGGTGAAAACTATTTGACTACATTATCACTTTATCAACCTGTGTTGCAGTAAAAATTTTGTACAACATGATAAACTTTACTTTCATTTCATCAATTTTTTCACCCATTCTCTGAGCTATACGGGCTTGGAACCGTCATGAAAGCAAATGACTTTCAGGCCTCATTATGGGTAGTCTCGTAAAAGCTCATGGATCATTCATGGAAAAGGCAATGAAGCAGTGTGTATGTCTTCATGTTTTAAAGGAAGGATGCTCTTCACTCATATTTATGTTTAGGTCCAAACCATATTCCCTCTTTTAGCATGTTGGATTGTCCTTGATGACTAACTATTGTTGCTTTCTTCGCATAGTCAATCGTTTCTAGACAATCGGCAATCTTCCTTGGATCACCTGTCTTGATTGCCATGGAATAGTACCTTTCTGACAACTCCATGATTGTGATCTTTTCTTTCTTTTGACGAATGATTAATGCAGCTTCTGTCTCACTCATGATGCAGGATCACTACACTGTAACAATGCTCAGTGAAAAGTGAATTTCTACAAAGTGCTACCTCCCTATATCTTGTCGTAGGAAACCTTAATTCCTTTGGTGGCGAACTTTAGGACTTGTGTTGTGTTTCATTAACTTTCAGCCTACATTATCATTTCATAAACTTGTGTTTCATAAAACATCATGATACACTTTCTGACTACACTCACGAATAAAACTTCGATGATCAAACTTTACTTTTACAAACGTGTGTCAAAGTAAAACTATTTGACTACACTAAACTTTACTTTTGCAAGCCATGATACACTTTCTGACTACGTTCACGAATAAAACTTCGATGATCAAACTTTACTTTTACAAACGTGTGTCAAAGTAAAACTATTTGACTACACTAAACTTTACTTTTGCAAGCCATGATACACTTTCTGACTACGTTCACGAATAAAACTTCGGTGATCAAACTTTACTTTCACAAATGTGTGTCACGGTATAAACTATTTGACTACACTAACGCTTACATTTGATAACATTTGTGTTTCATGAAACGTCATGATCAAACTTTCTAACTATACATCAACCTGTGTTGCAGTAAAACTTTTGCAAACCATGATGCACTTTCTTACTACACCTACGTATAAAACTTCGATAATCAAACTTTACTTTCACAAACGTGTGTCACGGTAAAACTATTTGACAAAACTTTGCTTTTGCAAACCATGATACACTTTCTGACTACACTCACAAGAGCTTGTTCACTAGCGAAGAGAGAAATGAGCTCGTGGTTGCGTGTGGCGCATGAATTCATTCCATTTCATTCAAACCCCTTTATTCCATTCATCATTTCGTCTCCGTTATAGAGAAAGTTCTTAAAAGAACTTATGCTTCATTCTCGCATGTATGACCAACCATCGGGAGACAAGTGCAATGGAAATTTTATGAGGTAGCCTGTGGCAGATTGCTAAATGTCGCCCTGGCGGTCAGAGTACAACGTTGAGACGAAAGGCAACCACTTGGAAACATGACGCAGAGAGGTTTCACAAGGATTACCATTTCCCACGTCCCGTGCAGTACTCATCGCTACGGACTTCACCGATGTCTCGAAAGAACGCCCACCAACAGGAGCTATGACACCGAAAATGTCCGTGACTTGCACCGTCCATGACTTGATAGTCAGACATGAAAACCGGTGGAGTTGGTAATCGGGATAGCAAGCCGTGATTCACAAGCGTTTTGCAATGGAGATGTTTAGATGCCACCAATGACAAGATAGTTAAGACTCAGCCGATTGGCGTTCAAAGTGCTACGTTCAGAACTGTGTCAAATGCCCAACATGAGTTGCCCCAGAGGTTTCGGTCTAAAATATGACACACTCCCTTGCCACACTTATCACTACGGCATCATCCGCCGTCCCGAAGGAACACCCCTGTCAGTGGAATATTACAGCAAAACTCTCCGTGTCATGCTCGCTTTCAGTGAAAAGTTGCTTGTATCATGGTAAAACTTGCTCGTACACACATATCCATGCCTTCATTGACTTCAGCAGGGTCGAAAACCCCAGAAAACCTCCAAAAATAGTGAATTTAAATTTTTCAACTTTTTAGCACTTCTTATGAAATTTTATAAGTAGTCGGTCACTATAGGTCTGATCAATAGCGATCGACTCTTTTTTGAATCAAGTCAAACGGACTTGTAGAAGCAAAGTTACAAGCCTTTAAAGTTTTGGAGTCTTTTATGGCCTGGAGACGAAGGCCATCTCCTGGCGAACCTTTAAGTCTGACGCCTTAGCTGATATCAGCAATGAAATTTTCTAAGTCGGTTTCCTTCAGAAACCCGAAATTTGGAATGTCCGATGCTATCATCGGAGCTCAGAGAGACGACCTACCTTTGACAATCGCTCTCGTCTTAATGAAAAGTCTCTGTCGGTTCCCCGCTTATATAGTTTGTGGCGATCAGCTGATGACGTAAGATCCATCATCCAAAAACTTTAAACCCGTCTATCTCCGGTTCTAGTGCTCCGATCGACTTCAAATTTTGACAGCCATGTTTTCTTGCTCTCCCCTTTCAGTTAAGACATCCCTCGACTCTCTACGATGACCAGGAGCCGAGTTGAAAAAACTCGGAAAATGCGCAAAAACTCGATTTTAACAGGCTCTCATTTGGAAACGAAACCTTCCACAGATCTGAAAAGATAGGATCCTAGAGAACAAAGTGCGGTCTTGCCCCTAAAAGAAACCCGAGCTCTTCATTCACTTCCAATCCTCCGCTATTCATCGCCAAAGGTGGCCACAATTCAACATTTTCATGAAAAAAATCCCGTGCGGAGTGTGAAGAAAATTTTCAACTTTTTCTCTCCGATTTACTTGAAACTCACCCTCTAGATGCAGAATGGCACGCTGATTCCACATCTGGTCTCTGCTTTCCCGTCCGAGGCTTGGTTCACCCGCTAGAGCCATTTTCGTAAAAATTCTAACTCTTGTCGTTTTTTCGCCAATTTCCCAAATTTTCAATGACGTCTCACATCTATACGAAGGCAAATATGAACATGCCGTTTCTTCCACTGAATTTGTCTCACTCTTAGCTTTCAAATGAGTTATCACACGACTTTCTACGATCTCTAGCACCAAAGTTGGAAGATCGCTGCCGAGGAGAGGGGGGGGACGTCCTCAAAACGTTTTCTCTCCGATGAAGCTGGAAAGAAGTTCCTAGACCCAAAATTGTCCAAAAAGTCCGAATTTGCCCTCCGTTTTCCCATCCGAGGCCTCCTTCATGCCGAAAAGCGACTTTTCTCATCCCAAAACCACCAAAACCTACCTTTTCTCACTCTATCCTTCCCACGTTCCTTTCCCGCCCTCCTTCCCACATTCCCACCGCCTTCCTTCCTAGATTCCACCCCTTGCTGGAAAACTTCTTCCCTCCTTCCAGATGGGGGTAGGGAAACAGTTTCCTGCTCTCGGACCCATTCCTCCATCACATCCTTGGCCATCTCCCTTCCTCTCGCCAGAGGGGGGGGCTGAGTCAGCATGATGACTCATCGTTGCACATTTTGGACTTGCGCCAGGACCCAACTGAGCTTTCCACTGCAATTTTCTCATTCTTAACTTTTTCTCTCCGATGTCGCTGGAAACATCCTTTCTAACCCAACATTTCACGCAGATTCCAAATCTGATCGCCGTTTTCACATCCGATCCCTCCTTCATGACGTTTTCCAACTTTTCTCATCCCAAACACCACCAACACCCACCCTTTTCTCACTCTATCCTTCCGAGATTCCACCCCTTCCCTCATCACTCTTCCTGCCTTCCTTCCTTCCAGAGGGGGGGGGCTAGGGAACAGTTTGCTCCTCTCGGACCCATTCCTCCCACCACATATCTTGGCCACTTCCTTCCTCTCGCCAGACGCCAGAGGGAGGGGGCTGAGTCAGCCTGATGACTCATCGTTGCACATTTTGGACTTGCGCCTTGGATGGGATTACTACTGGCTTAGAATAGAAATGTAATGGTTTACCAATTGTTCCATTATAGAGTTCTAAAAGATAGCACTATCTTAGCGTTGTCAAAGCGTTGTTTATCAAAATATCTCGCAAGTGTTTCAGATTAGCTCTATGCTTGATGCAGACATTAAATAATAGACTAGAATAACTTTTGCGATGATACTTGGGCTAACCATTGTAAATCTCACCGTCAGAACGATAAGTTAGCGTCTTTATAGCGCAATCTTTCATGAAACGACGCTACGTAAATTAGAATGAGCGTTGCAGTAGAACTTTTTGACAATAAACGGCAGATAAAGCGATTTTAATTTATGATTTGCATGCACTGCTTTAGCTCGAATCAGGCAATTTTTTTGTTTACTCAGCGTATTATGGACAATGACTTTTCATCTGATAAATAATCAATACATAAATGAGAGCTGAAAGTGCAGTTATTGAAGACTGAGCTTGTTTTTGACATTAATTTAATAAACGCATCTCATGGCCACTATGAAATGATTAGTGGCATCTATTTTAGGACAATCTATTGGAAATGGAGCGATATTAGCTTTGTTAGTACACAAGAAATTGAGGCTAGTGTGCAGAGGTCGGTTCCCGAGAATACCCGAAGGGCAAACGTTTTTGCCCTTAGGGTGTACGAGGAATGGGCAGCTGCAAGAAATATGATATTTTATGAGTGCCAATATCCAGATCTCTCGAGCTTGCCAAATGCAGGCACAGATCTCCTTATTCAAGTATTGTCTCATTTTGTTTATGAGATTCGCCGCAAAGACGGCAAGGAGTACCCACCATCAATTATTTATGGCATCATGTGTGGCGTCATGCGCTACCTGAGAGACGACTGCAACCGCCCTGACCTCAACTTTTTCAATCAAAGTAACAAAGAGTTCCACTATCTGCGACGCTGCATCGACTCGAGGATGCAAGAGCTGACAAGCAAAGGCGTCGGAATCTGCAAGAAGCGAGCTGACCCTGTTGCTACTGATGACGAAGAAAAACTATGGCGCTCAAATGTATTTTCTACGAAAACCAGTCGAGGGTTGCTGTCTGCCGTCTACTTTTGCACCAGCAAAGTGTTTGGTCTTCGTTCTCGTGACGAGCACCGAAGCCTGACAATGGACCAATTTGTTTTTGGTGAAGATGCCGATGGTCGTTCCGTTCGGTTCCTGGGCAAGCAAAGTAAAAATAATCGAGGTGGACTGCAGCACCGTCATGTAGCTGTTAAGGATCTGAAGCAGTACGACTCTAATTTCCCTAAATCAACATACAAGCTGATTCAGACTTACTTCGAAGCTCTGAAGCGGTGCGGCATTCAAGAGGGCGCGTTTTATCGCAGACCGTTGCAGCCAATCGCTGGAAAAATCCGATACGCCAAAGTGCCGATTGGTGTCAATTCCATCTCCCAATTACTGCCCAATGCTGCAGTGCAGCTACCGGTTTGAAAAGGAATTTCACGGGTTACTCCGGGAAGGTATCCTGTGCTACCGCACTGTTCCAGTCGGACGTGGATGAGCAACTCATCAAAGAACTCACTGGACATCGAAGTGATGCGGTGCGAATTTACAAAAGGACCGCGATAGAGCAGCGGAACATAAGTCGACTTCTTGACTATTCGCAGTCAAACAAGAAAGTGACCACAATGTCCACATTTCACTTATCACTTACTGATAAGAACCTTTCTTTGATTGTATTGTCTGACTTGATAGACATTCAGAATAAATGATTTCTAATGGAATTTCCGCGTTTTGCTTTACATTATCAGAGGGAAAAATAATAACCAAATATCAATGTACTGACTTATCAAATTGCTCCATTGTAGAGTTATTGAAGTGAATGCTATCGTAGCGTCATCATAGCGTCAACCATTGATAACAATTCGATTTCCGTAGCTCAAAATAGCAATGCACTGGCTTGCCAATCGCTCTTTTGTAAAAGGTCTTAAAGTGAACGCTATCTTAGCGTTATCATAACGCTAAGCAATTGGCAAGTGCTTCAGAATAACTATACTTTACCATCGTAAATATCAATTGTTCTATTTCTATGTCCTGAAATGGACAGCTGCATACAACGAAAACATTGCATACAATCAAAGTGCAATACGAAATTTTGACAGCCATGCAGCGATAAATTCTTTGATCATATTTATCGTACGATGAGGGTCATTTATCGTTCGTCGAGCAATAAGAAATTGATATTGAAGCTATCTATGTTGGTACACGGGTTGCAAAATTTTATATGATCGCTCAAGGCGCTATGACAATCACGCTTGATGATGCCATTTTTATGTTCGTTATACCGCAAACGGAACGGCCGAGCAGTTTTTCCTATATATTTAGAATTACAAAATTTACACTCAAATTCATAAACAACGCATGATTTATCACAATTATACTTATCAGGAAGTTTTACGCAGATTTCACAATTGCTATGTTTTTTACACGGACTCTTTCTTTTCAAAGCCTGGCGCAGTTTCTTATTTCCGGTAGTTACAAAGTTCATTTCTAATTTGTATTTACGAATGTTGTAATTAATTTTTCTTATTAGGCTATCGCTGACAAAAGGCAACTTTAGTGTACATTTCCTACTTATTGATTTTGTATTATTTGTGCTATCATTTGATTTGTGTTTATTTTTAGTTTTGTTGCACTTCCTTATGTCATTGTTAGTATATATCCGTTCAATTTTAAATTACACGCTTCAATGTCTGCCTTCATAGCTTCTGCAGGCAAAGTCGCACTACTACGAATTTCTATGTCATTAACTTTTTGTTGGACAAAATTCGTTTTTACAAAGCTGGGTAGCCAACTATCTTTTTTAAGAGAATTACCGGAGGAGATCTCTTTGACATATTTCTTATGGGTTATTTTTCCATTATTTGTCCAAACCGTTAAACCTAGGAAGTTCAATTAACCGGTATGTGGAGATTCCACGGTAAACTTAATGTTGTTGTCAATCGAATTAAAGGTCGTACTTATTAAATCGAAAGTGTCAGAATCTCTTTTGAGGGGACCTATTATAATGTCGTCAATGTATCTTTTATAAATAATGTTATCAAAATTGAACTGAGCTCTAATGGCAACAATAGCTCTTTCTTCTATACTGTTCATTAATATGATTGCCAGTGGTGTGGCATAGTGTGATCCCATGGGAACACCCTTAACCTTTTATCTCCTAACGTTCCCATTTGGGAACATGATACAAAATAGCCTCAAAAAGTACTTTACGTTAAGAAATATTTTTTCATGCTTTGTTTAGGTATACTACGATATTTGTAGAGCAACATTTCGAAGAAATTGATGTTTTCGCCATTTTGGATTTCATCTGATAGCATCTTGAAAAGGTAAGATTTTTGTGAATTTTACTACCTTTACATTATGCATCTGTAAAATAACATTATAGTATTAAAAATGAACTAAGTCAACTTTAAAATCCTTTCTCAAGTTCCTTTCTCTCAATAAACCAAATTTCAAATCATTTGGCCCGATAGTTTTCGTGCAATTTTATTTTTGCGCTGAATGTTCCCAAATGGGAACGTTAGGAATACAACGTCAAAAAAATGCCTATTTTTGTCACAAAATTTCTTTCATATGGTATCTTGATTATTGCGGCTTTGGATAAGTGTAGACTTACGTAACACTAAAAATGACTCCTCAGCTACATCATGAATGTCAGGGAAAATGTTCCGTACGAGATTCGGTCTCTGTATCTTGTGTACGGCAGCCTAGCGTCGTACCACTACACCATTGTTCTTATACAAAGACAGAACTACTGAAATTTGTGATTATCAGCAGTGCTATCAAGATCTGGATGAAAATTGACTATACGGCATAAAATTTGAGTACGCATTGACTTCTTGAACATTGAATTTCATTCCTTTACAGATGGGCGACGGAGGTTATCGGAAGAAGCTTAGATTAGATCCACCAAAAGTGAGGAGATTTATAACAATGAGTGAGACCTTAGAAATCGTGTCAAGTTCCACTGATCATGTGGCTGTTTTACCACCGGAATCAGGAGATCAGGATGTGCCGAGTGATAAGGAGGACGTGGGTGATGATTTTGTCGAGCCAGCTGGTGAAATTGAGATTTTCGACAGCGACAGTGACGACGATGGGCCTATTGGAAATGATAGTCGAGATCAAGCAAGACGCTGGTCAAAGAATGTCGAACGATTCGATGGACAGCCTGATGACATCAATGTAGTCTGTATGGAAGATAAATACCCACTTCTAGTTGACAAAACTCCTTACGAATTATGGAGACTGTACTTCAATGACGACATAATAAAGCATATTGTTCGTCAAACTATACTATATGCCAGGAGATACCAGTGGGATTTGAAATTTCAATTTACTGAAAATCAATTGTTGAATTTCCTATGAATTGTCATTCTATCTGGTTATCACAGTGTACCATCAGAAACAGATTATTGGTCAAATCAACCTGATCTTCATGTTGCTGTTGTCTCTGAGGCCATGAGTCGTGATACTTTCCAACAAATCAAGAAATACATTCACTTGGCAGATAACCAACAACTGACAAAAGTTGACAAGGCAGCTAAAGTGAAAGAAGTTTACAATTTACTCAACAAGTCATTGCAGCAATTTGGAATGTTTCATGCTAACCTCTCAGTGGATGAGTCCATGGTTCCTTACCGTGGAAGGAATTCCATGAAAATGTACATCAAGGGCAAACCAATACGTTTTGGGTATAAGCTTTGGATGTTGGCAGGGGCAGACGGATATCCATACAAACTCATCATTTATCAAGGGAAAGAGAGTCATCAAACAACTGAGCCTTTGGGTACGAGGGTTGTGAAATCCTTACTACAAGTAGTGGAGGATATATCGACACCATCCGACCATTATCTATTCATGGACAATTTCTTCACGTCCTATCAACTCTTGTCTGAATTGCGTCTCATGCAATTCAAAGCTACAGGTACAGTCAGGCAGAATCGAACTGGAGGAGCAGCCAGACTTCTGGACGATGACAAGGCCATGAGGAAAGCTGGTAGAGGGACATTTGACTACCGAACTGATGGCAGCATCTACATTGCTAAATGGCAAGACAATTCCTCAGTGACCATAGGTAGCAATCACTTCACCCACGAGCCACTACAATCTACAAAACGGAGAGCCAAACACGACACACATGATCTGACTCAACCAAATTTGATCAAACAGTACAATCTCGGTAAGTATTTATTGTTCTCATCTAGAACTGTCTACTTTTTCAGGACTAGGTTCCTACCGGACTATAGATTCATACTACGTGCAGTGCTCTAGTCGCGCTCACCTTTACAGTCAATTGCACTTTTCATGCCTATGCACCCGTATTTTATGTAGTCTACTGATGATGGAATTCTATATATGATTGAAAAATTCTATAACTATTCTGCATTGCTGTATTGGTGAAAAATATATTTCTATTTCTACGTGTATTTTTGCATGACTTATTATTTTCCAGGCATGGGTGGAGTGGACTTGTGTGATCGACTTCTCTCGTCCTACAGACCGAACATTGTGGGTAAGAAATGGTGGTGGCCACTGTTCACGAATTCCGTGAATGTGTCTATTGTTGCGGCTTGGCGATTGCATTGTCAGTTACATCCAAGTGACAAGATCAGCCACATACAATTCAGAAGAAACATCGCTCTGTGTCTTTTGAAATCGAGTCCCATGCGTCCTCAGATCGGTGGTGGTCACCACGTGGATTTGCCGTCAGATGTCCGATTCGATGGTATTGGCCACACCAGAGTCGATGCCAATCAAGGAAGATGCGTATTCTGTCGAAAAAATTGTCGACACAGCTGTTTCAAATGCAATGTTCGGCTACATACCAAGCAGTGTTTTGATTTTTATCACAGTAGGTAAAGAAAATGTAGACTCTGTCAGATTGCATTTATTTTTGCATTGTTTTGATTTTTATCACATTACGGAAAGAAAAGGTAGACTCTGTCAGATTGTATTTGTTTTTTGCCTTATCATTGGGTAAAGTAGTGTTTAAAAACTTGTTATAGTATTATGATGGAAATATAGACTGCTAGGTTGCATGAATTTTGTTGTTTTCACTTGAGCATAAAAATAGGTAATTTTTGTACCTCAAGTTCCTAACGTTCCCATTTGGGAACATACCATTTAAACACTATTGGAATATGTATATCAAGCGTTCAATCCTGAAAATACTTTCAAGGGTATCAAATGGTTAATCATCTAAAAAATCTTTGCTCAACTCGTTCGTTTTCATGTAGCCGGAGATAAGAGGTTAATCTGGAGGCAACTTTGATCATTAAAGGCAATCTCATAATTATAAGACACGAATTCTAGCATAGTGAGAAATTGGTCTACAGTTATATCAAAACTATCTATCTGTGTCCAATGCTTATGAGCGAATGAATTTACAGCATCCAACTACAGCAGGGGCTATCGGAATGTTGGGGTAGAGATTGACCACATCTAAAGATATGAACATGCAGTCTTCAATTATGACTTCAGTATAATTTTTAAATATATCTATAAGTTCCAGAGAACTTTTTAAATGTGCAGGTACAAAGTTCACAAGTTGATTCAAAATACGGCTGCAAATCCAATCAACTTTGTTAATAGGGTTATTGTTAACCGAAGCAATAGGCCTGAGAGGATACTGATTACATTCACTTCTCTCTTTATGATATTTGATCAACGCGTAGAAATTTGAAGGTTGGCTTCCCGAAACATGCAAGCGCTACAAATTCGATTTACTCAAGTTATCTTTAAAAGTATTATTTATCATAGTGTTCGCTTACTTCTCTAAACCATTTTTCTTACTTTTATTGATTGGCTTATACTTGGATCTGTCTTTTAAGATCTCCTCAGTCGCTCGATCGTTTAAAAAAAGAAACGTTTCTAGATTGTCCGGATCAAATATTTGAAAATTATAGTTTAAAAGAAAAATTTGCGAATGTAATATTCTCAAGTGATATGAAAACAAAGGAAAAGGAATTATAATCTATGAAACATGCCTATAAAGTCATAACGTTAGTCACAAAACTTTGAATTTTGTTTCAAAAATTTCCGATCGAACACAACTCGCTATCATGTAGCATGAAGTATTTATATATTGATATAATAAATTCTGACAAGCCAGCAAGCACCGACTAAAAACATTTTTGTATAGCGGGCCGGTTCGGTCACAATTTCGTGCAAAGCCTCGAAAAATTTTATATATCAAAATTATTTCCTTCAAATTCTTTCTGTAAGTTATATGTGAGTTAAGAAGGTTTTTTATTTAATTGAATATATTGGATATAATGCAGATAACTAACAAAGGGCTTCCTCCATCTACATCAACTTCATTACAAATAACAGCCAGGCTCATTGACAACTCTTGTGCCATGTACTTGCTAAGTTTTCATTTCAAAAGAACTGTCTATTGACGGAGCTAAAATTTTCACGAATGGCAGGGCATCGCAAAAATATCTTTGATCCACACATTCTTCCGCCCAAATGACTTTGAATTATTTCACTTCCTATTTTAACATTCGTCGCAACAGTATTATTAATTAACAAATGATAGCAAGCTTGAAAATCAGTAAATCATGATAAATCAGATGAATAGACCTAGGTGAATATCCCACAATCCTTCACGGACACATAGTGAGAAATTCCACCTATCTGTGAATGAAATTCCAACATGCTATTTCTTCACCAATATGGTAGTACAGACATGAGTCAGAATTTGTATAAAAATATTGAAATTCGTCTTCCGCCGAAAATCCTGAAATAACTAGCGAACAACTTCATTTCAAAAAATTTCTGTCTAAAAATCGTTTATAAATCTTTCATAAATCTATTAATCGCTCGTCAGATATTTTTAAGAAACCAATATTGGGGTCTTCATAGTTCTGGGTTCACTGATAGCCTCATTAA
Organism: Prostheceraeus crozeri; assembly: GCA_907163375.1. NCBI lineage: Eukaryota > Metazoa > Platyhelminthes > Polycladida > Euryleptidae > Prostheceraeus > Prostheceraeus crozeri. Next base: position 152,310 of record CAJQUW010010739.1, read on the forward strand.
CTAAACAAATTGAATGGATGAAAAAACAGCACTGGAAAGTTTTACTGGTATATCCTACGCTTTCTTATCGTCCGGAAGTGCTTCGATAGCAAAATCCCTCGATAAGAAAACTCCCCAAAAGCACTCATGCAATTCCCAGGGCAAGTTAATGATCTTTCGTAGCGGTAGAGGGAATGCATAAAACAATTACTATCAGCATCAACTGTGTCAGTTTTTTATAGTTATCATGTGCACTCTGTCAGCTGCTTCATTGGCTCAGTACCTACAAAAGCTATTGTGGCATATAAATGTTGATAACATACAGTATATTCAAATATAGCTTCGGTGAAATCAAAAAGAAAAAGCCGAAGAATGTTTCATAAATTGGTTCATCGTCGGAACTGACAGCGCTGTAGCTGTTGGGTATTTTCGTAGAAATCAATTAACTATCTATCGGTGCATTGGAGCAGAAAAAAGAGAAATAGTTTCCTTGTTTTGCTATTGTGTGTGAGGAAAGTGCTGCTGAGTGATACATGATCTCACAAATTTTGGATTAATATATCAGCTGTAATCGCATTGAATGGAAGTCTAACATAAACTTCCTTAAGGAAATTTCATTGGGCGACGTGATACCAGTTAATTATCGGTCTAGCCGCAAGCGAGAAGCATCGGACATACTTTTATGTATAGTAATGTGCTGTAATGTATCAGTTGTAAATGAGGCTTCTCAGCCTCTCTTAATATTGTAATTAATTATATATAAGTTGCCCTAGGGAGATCGCAAAGACAGAGCGATCAGCGATTCAAAATGTGGTGGATAGTGCAACATGCAAACGCCATTCCAAATCTATTTCAGAAACAAGGTAACTGTCATTGCTGTGCTAGCATAGTCTTTTTTTTGTGACAAAAATTCTTTTTAAAATAGCGAGTGTCGACAACAATTATGAATTATTTTCCTTTAACTTAATTCACATGGATAAAAAAGTAATGCATTTGCCGTAGCATTATGTGTCAAAAACATTGCGTTTCTTTCATAAGTCAGACGAAATGTACGCGTACGATGATGAGTTTTGTTGAGTTCATGTTCGTTGAATGGCAATAATATGATGACGCACAGTTGCCAACTTGGCTGAATGTGCCAGAACTACAAGGACGCTACAGAAAAACAACAAGAAAAGGAAAAGATATGCAATGCACAGTTTAATTGAAAAACAAAAGTGCATTTTCATGATAGATTTTTTCATATTTCAGGAATATTTTATGTCATTTTCAAATTTGTTCCAATAACCATTATTTTCTGATTCATAGCTGATTAGCTGATTATTAACTGACATGCACAAGTAACGATTCATGGCTGATGTCACCAATGCGTGGAATCTGCATATTTTCTGCAGTCTGGATCAATGCATAGAATGCTATCGCATGAAATTTGAAGCAAACCATCACTAATTATTGAATCTCCTGGGAAATCAGTGATGGTAATGCAGATTCGCACGAAATAAGTTATATTGCCTTGATCTGAACACGATTTCAGAGATTATTGACCTTCGAAAGAACTTTCCAATAAATCCATTTGTTAATTTAATATGAATTTGAAGCTTGCCCAGTTCCCGCATTCCGCTATCATTGATTGTAGAAAGGAAATGGATGAAGTGCAAAACTTTCTGCAAATCTAGATTCTGCTACGATAATTGCATGTAGGCGTTCACTGGCGTTATCAAAAGCATTATGTTGATATCAAATGTTTTCGCTATCGGTGTCGTTGATGCATTTATTCTTGAATACTACAATTCCTGAATTAACTCTTCGCATATTAAGGTCTTCTTTGCTATATAGTCAAGGGGTGTTTGCAGTCAAAGATTATTCAGGCAGCTTCGACCCCGACTTTAAAAGATTTATTATTGCGGAATGACACTGATATGCCGCGCAATGCGGTTGTAGGAAAAATATGTTTTGTGGTGAAATCTTGAACAGAGCTAAGAGAAACTCTCTTTTCGACCACTGCTTCATTAATGCATAAACTTCAATATGCATGCTCATGGAGAAAAATGTTGAAGATGAAGTCGAATAGGTTTTAGATTGCCGTTTTGGAAAAATTCCATTTTTATCAGATAAATAAATTTGTTTTGGCCCCTTTTAGTAGGCTGTCATGCTTTATTCGTTCAGCTGTTGATCTCTCCCTTGCATTTTGAGTTTACGTTCTATTTAGAACGTATATAACGCTACTGCAACGATGCTTACACACAAATATAAATAAAAAATATTCACAAATTTGGCTTTCCATTACAACACATCCTCTCATTATCTCATTCTCTGCTCATGATCAGGAATGTCACAATTGCTAGAAAATGTAGTCATGCAGTCAGGGGTGATCATCGCATATATTACTGTCTCAATGGCTACCATATAAAGGCTATTCAGACTTTCGATGAGTGAGTTTTGAAACAATAAACAAAGAGCGATGCAAACAGTGCCTCTAAATTTTTGAGATTTAACAATTTCCTTCTATTTTTAGGTCAATTTAGATAAAAAAACAAGTTCATTGACTTACGAATATGAGGAATGAAATGGCGTTGCGCAGTGTGACGTGCTGGTATTGTCCTCATGATAATTTATAGGTGCATCTATGTGACTTTATTAATTTGAATGAAGAGAACTGACATGAATCGATCCAAAAACGATATTGCTATATAGCAGGCTCTAGCATCAATTGTGCGAATAACTGAAATATTCTTACAAATGAGCATTCCAGTTATTTTCACTGTTTTCAATTATTTTCACACTTTCATAGAAAAACTATGAAATTATAGAAATTCATTCTTTTATATCCTATGTAAGAATAACTCATAACTATGGTACAATTCATCATTCACTTCCTTTTTGTTTGGGGATCCCAAGTTGCCGATGAAGCAAGAAAAGACTGGCTTTCTCCTGCTTTTAACTTGTTTTCTGGCTGCTATAAACAGGAGATTTTTCTTGCTTTATCAGCAATTTGGGATCTTCCAAGAAGAAATCAAATTCTAGTAAGTATTCGACGCGCGCACTCTCGTTGTGAAATAAGAGAATAGCTAATTAAATAATGATATTCTGTCGTGTAATCAATGGATTATCTTGTGTGAATCATTTCATCATATTGAATATGGTAGCCTAATGATTACAGCTGAAGCAGACAGATCGGCGTCTATTGTGTGTATGACGCAAACCAGATTTTTTCTTTTTCCATTACGATGGCTTGTCGAACTGTTTGTGCAATCAATCTATGTGTCATAATTTCAAAGCCGTTTTGAAAACTGTTGATGATGTGGAGAATTCGCAAAAATAGTGCTCAAAATATGTTATTAGGTACTGTGTTTGTGTATTAGAAATCTTCCCTACATTGACAAAATATATTCATCCAATTCTATTTCATCCAGATTCCTGTTTGATTAAGGAGGCGATAAGTGGATCATGTTTCCCTCGCATGCAGTGTGAATTTCTAAGGCACACATTGCTTGAAACCGATCATTTTATTATTGGAGATAAGTACGACTTCGATCAGTAACTTGCGAAATTAGATAATGCATTGAATGATGAGGTAAAATGGGCCAATTCTGTGTCACAGATTGAAACGTAGGCTATTTGATGATAGGTTCAAAATGAGAAATATTTTCAAGTCCCAGAGGTATTCACGTAAGTGACTATCTAGATCTATGATTGGACCCGTTAGCTTTAATGCGGACCTAAGATGTCTGACGGTTACGTACTTAAACCATAACCACTTTTCAAAACTGATCGAATTCGTCGGGCTAGCACCAGAAAAGTCGGCATTTTCGGGCAATTAGAAGGAAAATAATAGAAATGAAAATGTTGGCTATATTTCATGAAAACTTCCCTGATACGCTAGATAATTCATTGATAACTTCCCCATACGTTAGAGTCTACCTGGAAAGACACCTAGAAAGACAGTGAAATTAACAGCTGTTCAAAATTTTCGTCTACTTAGGCGTCCGTTCATTTGATAGCGTCAGCATTCTATCCTTCCTCAATGATTATTGTAAGCACTTGCCACCTGATCGCTACAGACTAGTCTAGAATAGTCCAATCATTAAACCACAAGGTCATTGTCAATGACCAACTCTGGGCCGGTACGAGTACTTGGACGAGTTATAAGGAAAAGTAAGTTATCGTCCAAAAACCAGTTGACGACTTTCGGCCTAAATTTGGAAAAAATAATCTCTGTCTATTTTTGAATGTAAATGTTAACTTTAATGGTATTTCAATACAGAAGCACATACATTCAGTAAAACTTTGAAAACTGACATCTTCAGCACATTAGCTTTCTTGTCCTCTACCGGTCTGTAACGAGGATTAAAAAGCATCGAGCAAAAATGTAAAAGACTATGAGATGTACAAGTAGCACATTAGTTAAATTTTCTTGGATATTCAGTAAAGAATGCCGATGATAATAATAATCGATGGCATTCAATCAAAGATAATTTACATGCAATAATAGATAAATGCTGCCCGTTTTAAAAACACAATGTCAATAGACATATTGGCATGCTAATCGCACATCTCAAATTTGCTCCAGACATGACTGCCTTTCAAACATAGAGTTGTGTCGATGTTGAGAGATTTGAACTAGGCCTGCTGATGATTGCTGATATTTGATGAATTGGCCATGGAGGGATTTCAGGTTCGTTCTCATTATTCAACAGAGGATGCAGCTTTGTATTTAATAATAATTCTAAGAGCATCAAAATTTATATTATGATGATGCTATGGACATATTTTTCTTAATTCGTAATTACATACTGCACCCTGTTTGTGCAAAGTATTTCTTTCAACTTGTTAACTCCTTCGTGACTTCGTCTGATACAAATGCTTTTTAAAATCGAATAACCTAGTGCAAAACCGAAGAATATGCCACAATATGGATTGTCCATGACTAAGGATGATAATCAATCTGTGATGGGCACGCAACCATGAACAAACAAATTATATCAAAAACTGATTTTAGGCGGAGGATCGAAACTGCTCTGCTAGAATCAAGGTAAATGATAAGCAGATAATTACATATTATGCAATGAATAAGCCTGCTTTTGTCTAATATAATGAAAAATTATGCATGCAAATAAAATTCGGAACGCGAAATCGCCTTAAGCTGATTCATTTCCTTCGAAGGATTATTCATGGACTTGCTATGTTCATCTGATCAACAAATATCAAGTTTTTACTTACTCTTCATTCTTGTGATCTGCGCCGGATTTTGAGGCTTCTGAAAAAGGAAGAAAGAGATTGGCTGTTGCATTTTTATATCGAAACTTTCGGTCACGTGCTAGTTGTAACACTATTTGTACTATGATACATGAGCAAGCAGATGATGCAGATAAGTTACGTGATTCGACAAAATACGCACGAATCTTTTTCATTCATAAAGTGCATAGTTTACCCTCTATGAATAATATTTACGCACTCGTCATTAATCTAACAAGGTAAAGATTGATAAATTTAGAAACAACTGCTAATTCTAGATTCGATGTTATTTCAAAGAATGCGGTAACTTTGCGGTTGCTTGTGTGAAAGTGTATCAAGTGCAGTTTCTGCATCAATATTGATCGTGAAGAAAAAGCGCGTTGAGTCTATTAACATAACTGCGTGGGACACTGAAACACAATGCATAAATGATGCCGCTCAGATTTAACTGCACAGCAACATTGAAAACACTAAAATACTTAGCCTATCGACCGTTTCAAATAGTCAGACACAGGTCATTGATTTCGAAGTTGCATAATTTCAACAAAGTTTTCATGGGAAAGCTTTGAATGTTCCGTCGATTAAATCAAATGAAAAGTTTAGGCCAAGCTGCAAAGTTTTAAGCAGGAAGGGATCATTATCATTTGGAAGAGCTAAATTTCTAGCCAAGCGAAAGCGTTGGAAGGGGTCATATTCAGCGGGAGAAGAGGTGTTGGAAGGGGTCACATTCAGCGGGAGAGGAGGTGTTGGAAGGGTCAGCAGGAGTGGAAGCGTTGGGAGGGTCATATTCAGCGGAAATGGAGGCGTTTGAAGGGGTCATATTCAGCGAGAGTGGAGGTGTTAGAAGGGGCTATATTCATCGGGTGTGGAGGTGTTGGAAGGGGTCATATTCAGCGGGAGTGGAGGTCTTGGAAGGGGTCATGTTCAGCGGGAGTGGATGCGTTGGAAGGGGTCATATTCAGTAGGAGAGGAAGCAAACCTGTCGTATAGCTGATTCACTTACAAAAACTCAGTGTATTACAACAATAGATTAGTGAATGACCATCATTCATCAAAGCTAAAGGCAAAAGTACACAAAGTGATTTTAAATTGCAAAAAGATTCTTTGTTTCGTCGAACTATCTCTAAAGCTAGTTCCGTAACAGGCTTGCACTATCAACATGTCGGATGGGAAATCTATCCACACGAAGATGATCGACTTCGTGAAAAGCTGGTTACCGACTATGTATTCCTAAATTGAAGACCCCAATGTTTTAAGCCTCAAGATGACTCACCAAAGTTGCATGTCACTACATTTTCTAAGTACCACGGATGACGTACGTTGATTTTGCCGTGGGAGTCGGTAAAAATAAGTAGTATAGAGTAAAGCTTCAGTCGAACTTCAACTAATCCTGTTCAACATCTTAATACTGGTTAAAGTACTTCATTGTTCTCATACCACATTCATGGATATGATCTTGTCTCAATTGTGCTATTGCTTTCAATTGTCGCAGCTATATATTATCCAAATCCTAGTTTCCCAAGTGGTTAGCTACTACAGAGGGTTTCAATTGCGATAAATCCGTCAATAGATTCCGTCTCTCAATTCTTCAAAAGAATTAATTTTATGGCGTATTTTATTAAATGCAGTAGGCATACTCTCATTACTCGAAGCTTCATTAATCGTTTGTTCCTCTGCTGAGTTTAACATTCAGATCCCAACATCAACAGCCTCAGAAAATACTTGCAGAAGAAATTAGCCTTACCTCGCGGTAGAGATTGAGGGATCGACAGCGACAAGATTTTACATCAATTACAGACACCATCTCATGTAATGGCAAAGTCCTACATCGCATGCAAGCAAGGTCCAAGACCAGGGATCGAAATACTATGAAGAAATGTCTGCTATTTTACACAAAATCAATGACTGTCTCATGCACCTAGCAGACCTACGAGCTTCACCAAAAATCTTCGACTGCAAGTGAGTAAGGGAAACTCGCCGCTTTTATGATGCACGATTAGCACAAATAAGAGTAACTCAAAGTGTCCGATGATCCATTACACATGTGCAATATTTACAAGGGGAATGTTAATCTCATTTTAGAATCAAGAGCGTTGAGTATTCAATTTACGGCAACTTTGTGATGAAAAGAAGTGAGACGCAAAGAAAGGATTAAAAAAATATGCCTCACATGCTTTCTTTGTTGCAATCAATTCTAAGGTACACAGCGAAGATGGGCGACACCTCGGGACACCGAATCTTACATTTCATATGAAAAAGTGTGAAAAGATTTACCGACACATGACCAAATACTGTGGAAAACTGTATCACTCACTAAACCGATGTAATTAGTCAACTGCCTCCAATCAGCTGAAGATGCCGAAATCCACTCGACCCGGCTTGAGGCTTGATTCGGGGAGAAGCAACAGGGAATTTGCTGGCATTGATAGACTTCAAAAAATGCACCTCATTTTTCCAAGTTGGTTTAGTATATCTACCGCACAACAACTGTGAAAATGAATAAATCAAATTTTCAAGGCTTTTCTTTGATCTACTGGTACTTAACAAGATTCAAATATGGGTCGACTTCTGTTTACGGTAGCCTATTTCAAAAAGCGAATCAGTGCGGATGAAAACGGCTGCAGATGGATGCGAATTGACTGAAAGATAGATTGCGGATGTGGATATGGATGCAGATTAGTCTATAGAATTTTTCGCTGATGCGGATGGATGCGCATCAAATATTTGGCTGCAGGTTCGATTGGATCTATCATGTCCAAGCTTGCACATAACCTGACGTTTTGTTTGAGGGAAGAAATTGTGAAATGCTAAGGATATTGTATATTCAAAATACCAGTCATCGAGTTATAAATATGTCACAAAAGACGGAGAGTAATGCGAAGAGAACTCGAATATATTGAAGTTATTCACAAATTTTCGGCCGAAGCCTTCATCAGGTGAAATTAACAGTAAAATTGTGATGTAGATGGACGAAATGACAATGGACACGGAGTGGCAATCACAAGCGTCACATGATCTTGAAGCAAGCGCTTCAAGGGCAGGTACATTAAAACCGCAGCAAGAAGATGTGGAACATTTAATAAACCAACCCTAACAGCTAAAAACAGACAATGAGATACAGTAACTGACCAAGAATAAAACAGCATATATACAAACAGAATGATTACAGTATAAGAAAGAGAAACAGGTTACTACAACCAAACAGTAAGTAACACAATTTGATTATGACCAGAGTAATTTACAAAAAAGGGCTACTTTGCACGTCTAATTCCCTACCTATGCATCCATTCATTAATAGTCGATGATTTCTTCTAATATTTAGAGCTTCTATAGAGCGACGGACATTAGGATGCTTCACATTTCTATCCAGCAATTTCCATTTCAAGGGTAAATTACTAGACCTAGGGTTAACATCATGACTAGCTAGACGACGAACAATCGCAGAATTTATATCAAATAAATGTTCTTTGAAACGCGTAGCAAAAGTCCTACAAGTTTCACCGATATACATCTGATCACAAATAGTACAAGTAATTTCATAAGCAACAAATTTAGTATAACACATCTTTGGCTTGCTGGCATATTTACACGAAATACAATCTGGGGAACATACACGATGTGCCCTTAATGGCTGCAAAGACTGAGACAAAAGTAAATTATTTCTAAAAACAATTTGCATGTTAGACTCAAGACCATTCGATTTCACTATTTTGCGAGCTTGAGATACAAATCGTTCCCCTAAGTAAGGCAGAAATAATTTTACACTTTTGTTATGGTTCACATTACTCTTCTTATGAATGGGACGAAACAAATATCGCTTGACAACTCCTTTCGGATACCCATTGTCCAGAAACCGATGTGACAAAATGTTAATAGCTGCATCATACATTTGTTTATCAGAACAAATATTTGCTACCCGATTTCTCTCACCAATGATGAAACTTATTTTCTGGGATCTTGGCACAAATGATGACCATGGTATGATACAACCACTATGACCTTCCTTAACATACAGGCCTGTACGAATATTTGGGCGAGTACAAATCTTTACATCAAGAAAATTTATGCAACCACCGTCAGTAAGACCTTCAAAAGTAAATTTGATGTGTGGAGAGATTCTGTTGGTGACTTCCAATAGTTGATCCACAGATCCAGGTGACATTATGACAAAAATATCGTCAATATATCGGTACCAAAATATTATGTCCGGGAGTAATTATTTGATTTGGGACTCAATATAGCTCATGTAGATAATAGCTAAGGGTGGCGAGGCACTACTGCCCATGGTCAGGTCGCTGTCTTGACGAATAATTTTGTCAGCAAAAATTTTTGCTGACAAAAAATGGTGGTGCTTTTTTTCCGAGTGAGAACGACAATGATTCCATATCAGGACTTCTGAAAGTTAAAAGCTGCTAGTAAATTGATAACATCGCATTTTTCCTTTCATTACATTTTTCTTCGCAAGTGATCTGACAATATCGTCCAGAAAATGCTTAGAACATCTCATGGCATAGACATGAATTTACGTTGAAAGTATTTAACATGTACGCGTAGATGAGCGGAGATTGACTGTATTTGAATAAAAATTCTCTAAGTGACATCCAATAGCAGGTAGGACCTACTCATACATCAATTACGATGCAGTGACAGGTTCGCATATGATATATCATTCGTTTGAAAGCGAACTTTCATCCCAGCAGAATGAGTTAAAGTGTCAAATATCGCAAATCATAAATTTGTGACTACCTGTCCCCTTGGAATAATTCTTCCAGATAATGAAATATAGAGAAAACCCAGATTAACGGTTCAGATGTCGTTAATGATTTGCAAGATGTCAGGATTCTCATTTAATTCGATTGATTTAGTTAGTACACTTAAAAGATAAAGGAGTTCATGTACTGATTGGGGTCTAACAATTAGACACGACTCTCAAAACTCAAATTCAAATTGCTTTTTATTTCTGAGATTTCATTTGATAGACTTAGGATTTGCTGCTGCAAAAATTGATGCTCTGTTTGCCGATTATGTCTGCTGGCAGCAAATTAGCAGGCAAGCATCAATGATAACATCACGATTTCTGGCACTTAACGATTTTAAATTGCATTTGTGTATCGAAGTATTTCTTCGAGTTCAGACCTATAACAAAATCATAGTTAGATTATTTGAAGTGTGAGTTAGTCAAGTTAGCATCATTCAGACAAGCTAACATTTCGAGCTGAGATTTCCATTATATCGCATCTGTTTGAGGACCTCAGAGGACTTCGCTCTGCAGAACCTCAGAGAAACAAAACTTATTCAGACAAAAACAAAATTGTGATTTCTTCCTTACACGATCACACAGCAGTTACTTTGATGCCCTTCTGTCATTGGGACTCTCTGAAATAAAAAGTTGCCTGTCGCCTGGCTCCGTCACCGATGAGGAAATCAGCGTTATGCTAATGACTAGTTAATTTTCAATAGGTACAAAATATGATTTAAAAGAAAATCTTTATATCCTAAAAGGTCTAAAAATTTTAAAAATACTTACTAGAAGGACAAACAACGCTTCTCCTCTCCTCATGTGTAATGAATTGGCGAGTAAGTCGTTCTGTTCAAAATTATGTTTATCACTGATATATTGAAAAGATCCTATTTAACAGTCTGCCCATTCAGATGATGGGACGACAGGTCTGTTTGCACTCAAAATACCAGATCTAGCTAACACAGCGGGATTACGCTATCTAAAATGTACCAGGTGTGTAAGAGAATTAACATTAGTTCCTTAAGCTAAAACGTGAAATAGAATTCTACAAAATATGCATACAAATTATTTGACTATTTTTAGTGAGGTCATCAACAGGAACTTGGTCAGGACGATGGCGTTTCGACCGCTTAATCCTGGACGCTCAAACCCGACCAAGCGCGGTCCTGTACATCTAATATGCACAGCCTCAAAATTAAGTTTATAATAGAGAAAGATTAGCATCTATCAAAAAAAATAGTCACTATTGACTGAAATGTACCTCAGGCATTTGAAAGAAGGACAGAGTCCAGCCAGTAGAGGTCAGCTGGGGAGTTGTGTCGATGTATAGAGATATAGAATAGGCCTGCTAATGATTTATAACATTGAATCTATTGGCAGCTATTCAACTGTCCATATTGGATATTGGCAGCTATTCAGCTCTGTTCCCATTTTTCAACTACGAATGCAACTCAGTTTTCAACTCTCCGAGGGTGTTCATTAAGAATTAATGGGACACTGAGGTCTGTCGTTCATCAGAGCATGCGATGGGAATTTTCTCCTTCATCCACCGTCCTCACTTCGAGGGTTGACCGAGATCCCTGTCACAAGTCGCCTCCAAGCCGACTTGTTACTCACGTGTCGAGTCAAATTGACGAACGTTTGTCCCGTCGAGCGCACTTCCCGAATGCCAGTTGATCCTTGGGCGACCTTGTCTTCTCATTCCAGGCATTCTGCCTGTTATTATTGTTATCTACAAAGTTGGTTCTCTAACCTATAGTGCAGTGTCTCTCAACCTTTGCTTATCGCGGACTAGACGTTCGCCCCAAGTGAACATGTGGACTAAGACTTATTTGAATAAATACGGATTTATCATGCGCAATGGCGTCTATTCAATCGCGCTGAGATGCAATTTTGCACTTTTGTCTAAAGTTCAGTCTCTACAGATGATGTCCTGCAAGTCAGTATAAAGAATGATCGCGAGTCAGCTCCTAGTAGTAATTATGAAATTTCTAGAAAAGTAAAAAAATATTATTTATGTAGTCTATACAACTTATAATACAGCAGCACGTCCACTGAGCGAACCAATTGGAATAACACATTCTTTAGGCAATTGTGAAAAATCGATAAAAACAGTGCGTCACCCTAGTGGTGGATAGCTGATGTTGACTGAATCGTGCGCTCGTAATATGCAATAAAGTAGCACACGATGTGTAGATACTATGCTAATCATATTGAAGAAATACTTCCTCGACTCTGAGACAGCGTCATCGCATTAATAAACCAAATCAAAGTCAGTGGAAGACCTTTTTGGACTAAACCAAATCCGCCATTGATTTAGCGTTTTATACCAAAAGTGATCTTTAAATTTCTCATTAACTTCGAGGAATAATTTTAGTGCGCGGACCAAGGGTTGATAAACACTGATATAGTATGTCCTAAGTATTGAAGCTTCCTTTTCTTGATGGAAAACAATCATTTTGTCTTGGTCCCGACCAGCTGCAATGCCGACGCATTTGATGTGTGTGATGACAAGTGCACCTGCAACACTTTTGTCAACGTCCTCAGTCCGAATGCCTCCAGTCTCTTCTCGTCAACTCTCAGCATAACACATCCCTCTGAGTCACACGTAGCCACCGGCCACACGAGCGTCTCAACTAGTCTCTCATTGAGCGAAATTGGAGCTGAATGTGTCTGTGACCTCCAAATAGGAGCCAAGTTGCCAAGAATTGCTGTGGCTTCCGACATCCTCAGATATACGTGTATGTCGGTCGTGCTTCGTGCGCCAACTGTGATTCAAAGGCATTCAAGCTTACAAAAAGGTAATGCCCCATGGCCATATGGCTTGCCCATCAGTCGACATGACTTTCCTAGATAACGAATATCGCAAAGGGTTTCATTGCACCGTCGGCTCTCTACGGAATCCAATCCGGAATGACAACCAATGATTGCATCCCTCAGAAAGCCGGCGAAACATATCGGTGCAATAAAGTCTTTTGCGATATTCATCCTTTGTAAAATTATAAATCGATACCACAAATTTAAAGACATGACTGCTGTCTTATCCGGTTTCTGATGAAGTACGCACTTCTCGCTCGCCGCCACAACTCTACACAGCAGGTTTTGAAACTCAGCCTCTGAGCTGCAATCGGAATACTTGTGAAAATTTTCAACGCACGACACGAAAATGATTTATGACAGTCAGCGAGTTGGCAAATCAAAAAAAAATGAATTGAAGGACGCTATAGCGCGATAAAGCGACAAAGGCGATATTGAGGGAAAGCAGGCTTATTTGTGAATTGTTTTGTAGGGTTAGATTTCTAGGTGTAGAAATCGAATGACACCTACACTGTGTTATTTACAGGTATTACATGCTATGTTACATATTGAATTTTGTACACATGCCAATGCTTCACACATTGCATGATTAAATATCGTGCGGGAAATGCCACAGCCGGTCGCTAGGCGTGGAGGCGGCCGGCGGAACCAAACGGAACACGCTATATGTTTGGGATCGTCGCAGAGGCCAATTGTTTCTTGTTGATACTGGTGCTGACGTTTCAGTTATTCCAGCTACTTCACAAGACAAGAAAATAGTGCTCCAACCGATCCTCTTATCGCTGCCAATGGCTCTATCATCCGAACATGGGGAACCAGGAAGTTATCTCTCTCTATTGGCGGGAAAAGATTATACTATCAAGAATTTTACATCGCTGACGTAACAAAGCCAATTCTCGGCGCAGATTTTTTTTATAAGCAATTATCTTGCCATCGATCTACGTGGACGCCGTTTATTTGACTTGAATGATTTCTCTGTTTTCAATGCGAAAGTCCTCGAAAATTCATATCAAATTCATGGCCTCTCAGTTGCCACAGATAACCAATATGCAACGATTGTGGGCGAATATCCTGACATTCTAGTACCGCATTTTGACGTAAATAGAAACAAACACTGAATTGAACATCATATTGAAACTCATGGTCCACCTGTCCATGCTAGAGCTAGACGCTTGGATTCAGCAAAATTGAATATTGCTCGAAACGAATTTCGGAAAATGGAACAGCTTGGTATCATCACACCATCAAAATCTCCATGGTCTTCGCCACTTCACATGGTACCAAAATCATCTGATGATTGGAGACCATGTGGAGATTATCGTCGTCTAAACGATGTAACTGTTGCTGATAGATATCCCCTTCCACACATCCAAGATTTCAATAACAATCTTGCAGATGCTACTATATTTTCAAAAATCGATCTCGTTCGCGGATACCATCAAATTCCCGTAGCAGCATCGTCTATTCCCAAAACCGCAGTCATCACTCCATTTGGACTCTATGAATTCTTGCGAATGCCCTTTGGGCTGAAAAACGCAGCTCAAGCATTTCAACGTCTTATGAATGGAGTATTACAGGATTTACCATTTGTTTTCGTCTATCTGGATGACATACTTGTGGCGAGTAAGAATTCAAAAGAACATTGTGAACACTTACGCCATGTTTTCCGCCTCTTATCTGATAATGGCCTTGTTATCAACAGAGCAAAATGCGAATTTGGTGTTTCTGAGCTCAAATTTCTTGGATTCAAAAATTCAAATCACAAGATTACAAGTACCGGGATTCTTCCTTTGATTGATCGTGTAGAAACAATAATCAATTTCCCAAAACTTTCCACGCGCTCAGAACTTCAACGATTTTTCGGTATGATCAATTATTATCACCGATTTTTACCAAATATTTCCGGCAAGCTCGCTTCACTGCATTCGCAAGCATCTGGTTGTGGACAAGCAATTGAATGGACAGATACATGTCAGACTGCTTTTGATGAGGCGAAACGTGCACTTACTAAAGCTGCACTTCTGTATCATCCTCGACCTGATGCCTCCTCTAGTATCACAGTTGATGCCTCGGACTCTGCAATTGGAGCACAACTTGAACAAAAACATTGTGGAACATGGGTTCCAATAGCTTTCTTCTCCCGAAAACTTTCAGCAGCCGAAAGAAATTATAGTGTTTTTGATCGTGAATTGCTTGCAGCTTATGCAGCCATAAAACACTTTCAGCACTTCATCGAAGGTCGTGAATTTACACTTTTTACAGATCATAAACCTTTGAC
>CAJQUW010010743.1:0-60912 GCA_907163375.1 Prostheceraeus crozeri
ATGACCGTAAAATGTACGTTGCATTGATAGGAAGACTGATATCTCAAGTAAATTCATTGGACGAGAATTGGAACTACTTTGCGATATTAACATCATCAGTTCGCTTAATTATTCGATAAGTAGCAAAGTAGTATGTCTTCGGTGTTGCCGTCATAGAAGGTATACGCTTGACGGGGATGGCTTGCATTTCAGATATCTGTTGACACGCACAGTGCATGGGAAAACACCTCAACATGCTGTAGTTCTGAAGCATTGCCTTGTATCATGCTTCCAAAGCCCTGGTAACGTCCATATTCATTAAAATCTTTCATATTTGTAATACTTGCGAAACTGTGTATTGAGGTGCCTTCGCATAACACTAACTCATCTTCATATCATCGAGTTGTGTACGTTGACAGACATGCAACGACCCTAACGTATTCTTGAGTACAAGGATATCGCTCCAGGATTCTTAGCACCTAAAATGTAGGAATAGTGTTTTGTATGCAAACTCTAACGTATTCCCGACAAGAATAAGGCGGATAATTCATATTATGATACACTGCACATGAAATCGACATGTATCATGAACACAGCAATATGGCATCACTAATGGTTGCTTTTCATTGCACTATTGATAGCTTGTTGGTTTATTGCCTTAAATTCATTGCCAAACGAGTTTGCAGAAAGACCGACTTATAGTTCAATAATCTGAAATGAAATAGATATAACAGAAAATTGTCCTCATTTTCAGCATTTTCAAAGACATCATCATCTGTCTTTGAAGAGATAACTATTCAGTTCCCTAAATGAACTATGTAAATCCGCAACGCTGAGCTATTCAGTTACAGCCTTGTGCAGTTATTACAGTAGGATGCTGCATTACGTAGTGGAAAAATGAACTCAACGAAAACCTGTTTGTCCGGTATGTTCGAATGAAAAGGACATCATTATTATTGTAGATGTCTTCCGCATACTTCACTGTCAATGGTCACTCATGCATCGCAAGTTCTCTGATTTTCTTTCTGATAACAAGTTGCGATAATAAGTCCGTCAGACGGGATGTTGCTTCACTCAGTCTCTTCTACAGATATTATTTCGGTAGAAGCAGCTCTGCAGTAAATGAGTGCGCACCCAAACCTAGGATATTCTCCAGAAACACACGCAGAGCTAATGCACTCACATGCTATAATGTGAGCTTAGAACGCGCACGTACTGTGAGTCGATCTAGAAGCTTTTTTGTTCGCAGGGTACAGCTTTGGAATCAGCCTCCCCAGACCACTTTCCCTGACCAATACAATCGTGATGCATTCAAGAGGCGTGTGAACAGGTTTCTAATGGCGACAGCTTAATCGCAGAGTAGAAGATCTGTTATTTTACTTTTGTTTATTCAAAATAATGCAATTGATTGCTCTTTCATTGAGTAACCCCTAGCTTCGTTCATGGCTCATAGCTGTGCTAGGGGTGAAAATTCTGTAAAAAAGTCAGACACAAATTGAATAAGCAACGATATTGATTTGGCGTTCAGAATCTAGATGAAAAATGAAAAGCAAGCGGATTTAGATGGAAAATCCCAGATATGATCACATTGAGTAACGAAGATCAAAGACAGATGAAGTGGAGAGAAAACTGAACCTTGGAACTTCCGAAAGGTCCCATTTTGTTGTAAATGTCTTCACGACCTTACGATGCCAAAAACTGAATGCGCACATTGGTATATGGGTCATTCCACGGTAACGGTCGTTTCATTTTGAGTAAATTTTCAGCAGATGTTTTCATACCTGAGAAATATTTTTTCTCAAGATATTCTCACACACTGAAAAATGTCACTCCACAATGGTTTCGGTGCAATTTCGCGCTTCCTTCCATTAATAGGACTAAATGCACCCGGTGACGGTCGCTTCAAAAAAGGACAAACTTGTCAGTTACTTATAGACAGAGATTTCCTGAAGATGAACAGCTCATTAAGTTATGACATCTCTACAGTATGCCTTCCACATACTCTTGTAGCAATATCATAAATAATTATATTATCATATTTTCTCAAATGGCTTGGTAACGGTCCTTTCATGAGAATTCTGTTTGAATGTAAGGCGAATCATCTAAGGCTAACCAAACCAATTGAGACGAAGAACTGCTGTGAAAATCATCAGATGAGACAACCATAGTAGATTGTGAAGATTTCAAACATTATCTTTGGAAAATGAAGGTGTATTCAATGTGATTTGTGTAGAAATCATCTTCATGGTCAAATTCTTTCTAATGATTGGACGCTCGGAACGAAGGACATGTGTACACAGACATGTTTTCCGGAAAGGCAAATTCTTGTTGAAATTTCTATGATGTTGTGAAGCCATAGTACATGGTGTAAGCTGGTCAAGGAAGAGATTCTGAGTAAAATTAACCTCTCATATGGAAATGCATGACCTGTAGATGATTTCTATTATGGCTGCGAGCGGTGCATCGGTACACCGGTTCTTTTGCGAGAACTAGTTTTTGGCCCGGTGCACCGATACTTTCAAATTTTGATGAAATTCACATTTTTGTGTAGTTTTACTTAAAATTAAGCAACTCCATCTGTAAATCTTAGTAGAAGAAAATATAGAAGAATGATCTTTAAGTGCACAATATCATTATTCAATTCGATCTATTGATTACATTCATCAAACTTCAAATTTCTAAGTGATGAACTCGAAACATTTTGATAATCAGGGCCATATGACTGATGCATTTCCTGATGATGAGGAAAAATGTGAAGAAGTTCATGAGAAATCACTTTAGGCCACAGAATCTCATTTCTCGCGGAATCTCGGAATTTCATGGCGAATATGTCAGTCTAGAATCTCAAGATACATGCATATCCAGCGTTCTGTTCGAACTGAACAGAAGAAAGAGAGCCTGACTTGAAGATCTTGAAGCCTAGAGCGAAAAGTAATTATATTTCGGCTGCACTTCAGTGTAACTCATCACATTTTCGGTGCACCGGTGCAAGCAGGCACGGCTAGCGTACAGCCCTATACACTGCATTGGAGAAATACCTTCTCCACACATTTATCTGTAGTTCATCACTCAATACAATCGTGTGAACACCTCATCTGTCCGTGTGAGCTCTTGAAATGCGCGCGTGAAGGGATCCATCAATGTCTTCCTACTCTCGACATCTTCATCGTGTCTCCTCAGTGCATGTGAAGTTCACCGCCATCTAGGTGAAGACTGAACCTACAATTTGTAAATCTAAACATTTCATGAAAAATAAACTTCTAAGGAAACTCTGAGCGTTTTGTTGACGGTAAAGTGCATATCAGACAATTATCCGACGAAAATAAATGTCCATCTCAATCAATCAATAACAGAATGCTCTCGTTAGGATAACTTGGACGGATTGAATTTGATCACTGGAAAAGGGCATTCCTCAAGTCAGCGCCAACCCAGTTCCGATGTCTTTGAACCAGTCTACTGCCATTCACTTTGTCTGGAATGAAGTAACTGATTTGAAAATTAGTTCCGGATCGAATGCCTCGATCATTGTGCTTCATTGTCTGTCGCGTTCAATCTCTGCATGTCTATGAAGGAAAATCAGAGATGTTCAGATAAAAGCATTGATAATGCTGAGAAGCATAAACTCAACACAAAGTATTATTCTTAAAGCACCGTCCGAGAGCCGCAGCATTTGACAACTGACTCTCTCCACAAACTACAGCAGTGCTTCTCAATCATTCCTCATTTTCACCGCAGCCCTCTATCATTGGAAATTCACTTAATGACGTTTATGTATTTCTAATCCTATCCCTGCGACCAACATGGCTACTAATTGACATGCATGATTATTTGCCTGATATCTTACAAAGTATTTTAATGCCTGTAAGTCTTCCTATTCCTGATGATTTATAAGAGCGGCTGTTCCACTCCTATCCGAAGCTGGCAGAATAACTGGTTTCTAACATCATCGACTTGATTTAATTCCGACGTCTGTAAATACTATATAATTATATATTTTCAAATGTTATTTTTTGAAATAAATAACAGCGACCATGAATTTATCAACGCTTCTCTCATTGTCTATTAAGCATTATCAAGATACTGTTAGAAATGTTTTGAACAACTTAATGATTACACAATAGCTGTAGAATTTGAAAAACTTGCATAGAATCTAAAATACTTCAGACTATAGCTAGTGCATAATCATTGGTTGTTCAAGGCATGTATCGATAATGCTCAATAGAAAATGAGCAAAACGTTGAGAAATTCATTGCCGGCTTTATTTATTTCGAAAATGCATCAAAAAGACTATTTATTTTCAAACACATTTCTGTGACTCAAACTATGAATATCCAAAAAACGGAAATGTTCCTGATATTAATGGAGAATTGTCAGCTGCGTAACTCATATTTTATTGATATTCCCACCTTAAACACATCGACAGATGACAAAGACGGATGAACGATGTCATCAATAGATCACAAATGAGAGAACTGATCAAGACGAATAGTGACAGCAGAAGGAATCGTCATTGTCTAGGCGTGTGATGTCGTCAATGGCAGATCAAGGTCGAACGAGGAAGCTCTCTTGGAAATCGTCATTGTCTAGGCGTGTGATGTCGTCAATGTCAGATCAAGGTCGAACGAGGAAGCCCTCTTGGAAATCGTCATTGTCTAGGCGTGTGATGACGTCATTGGCAGATCAAGGTCGAACGAGGAAGCCCTCTTGGAAATCGTCATTGTCTAGGCGTGTGATGACGTCATTGGCAGATCAAGGTCGAACGAGGAAGCCCTCTTGGAAATCGTCATTGTCTTCCAGAATGAATTCCAGTTTACCGGTGTAGAAGGCTCGGCCGTGAATCTCGCACTGTGTTGCCTTGTCAACCGTCACCTGATCAGTTCCCATAGCAACTTGTGTGTCACACGCGCGCGTCACTTTGGCCTTGAATTTCGATTTGTCGCCAACCATGGGATTCGTCAGACTGACTTCGTCTCCCACTTTCATCAAACCTCTTGTGACCAGTGCACTTAATCGGGCCGCAGTTCCTGAGCCGCATGGACTCCTGTCGATTTGACCTTCAGCAAAGACAATCGTCTGCTTCAGTTCAGGACCTACAGAAAGACGGTTTTCGGTTAGAATGATTCCATAGAGAAAGAGATAGTCAGATGGAGCACGAGGATCAGCGTGTCCAATGGGAAAGAGTCGCTGAATTTCCCGCTTCAAATGCATCGTTGTTTGGACAACTTTCGAAGCGCCGTCGACGTTGAGATTGAGTCCTACATCGCTGGCATTGACGATAGCGTAGAATGCTCCGCCGTAGGCGATGTCGAAGGTGACTGAGCGTTCATTGAAGGTCAGAGAAAGGTCCCGGTTGTGAAGATAGCCCTGAGGAGCAAGGAATCGTGAATTTCCTGTCGTTTTCCCGTCCTTCACCTCTGCCCAAGCCTCCGCCAAGCCGCACGGACACTGGATGCTCACCGGAGTCTCTCCTTCCAATACCTCTCCTGCCATTAAGTGGTCTACGGCATATCGTGCTAAGGCCAGAGTCCCATGGCCACACATGGTGCTGTAGCCTTCATTATGGCAGAACAGAACGGCGACATGGGCTGACACTGAGGAGTCGGGGGCAGTGAGGAAGGCGCCGTACATGTCCTGATGCCCTCGAGGCTCCCTCATCAACACACGACGCAGCCAGTCCGCCTCAGAGCGCAGAAACCGGCGCTTCTCTACAATATTAGCGCCGTCGGGGAAGACCAGGGCTGGAGAGGATGACACTACAATGCGGAATGGTTCTCCATTCGTGTGCATGTCCACACAGGTCACTGTTGAAGGCATGACGAGAGAATGTGCGCAGAGTCACCGTTGCAATGATGAAATGTCCAGTATCAGGTGAATAAGTCAGTCGTGCAGTCCAATGTCTGATGCACTTAGAATGTACCGACTGATGTTATCAATCTGTCACGTGTCTGTTTGCTCATCAACTAACTTTTGCCGGCTGAATACTGATTGACATTCAGCCGGGTGAATTCAGTGAACAGGGCCAATATCTGGCATGCTAAATACAAGCAACAAACCTTTCGATGTCATTTCTCAAAATTGGTTTTCAGGTAAACAGTGAGAGAATAATTTTCAACTATAGAGTCAGCACTCATCATCAAAAGACTATCGTAGTTCATTGAATATGTAATGAGAATGACAGCTATTAAGTCAGTACAAGACACCAACACCCATGATTCCCCGACCGCACTCGCCTGACCTAGGAATCGAACCGAAGTCCGCGGTGGAGACGAGCTCGCACCGTTTTCACTAGGCCACGCTGACCGCACTCGCCTGACCCAGGAATCGAACCGAAGTCCGCGGTGGAGACGAGCTCGCACCTTCTTCACTAGGCCACGCTGACCGCACTCGCCTGACCCAGGAATCGAACCGAAGTCCGCGGTGGAGACGAGTTCGCACCTTCTTCACTAGGCCACGCCGACCGCACTCGCCTGACCCAGGAATCGAACCGAAGTCCGCGGTGGAGACGAGCTCGCACCTTCTTCACTAGGCCACGCTGACCGCACTCGCCTGACCCAGGAATCGAACCGAAGTCCGCGGTGGAGACGAGCTCGCACCTTCTTCACTAGGCCACGCTGACCGCACTCGCCTGACCTAGGAATCGAACCGAAGTCCGCGGTGGAGACGAGCTCGCACCTTCTTCACTAGGCCACGCTGACCGCACTCGCCTGACCCAGGAATCGAACCGAAGTCCGCGGTGGAGACGAGCTCGCACCTTCTTCACTAGGCCACGCTGACCGCACTCGCCTGACCCAGGAATCGAACCGAAGTCCGCAGTGGAGACGATCTCGCACCTTCTTCACTAGGCCACGTTGACTGCACTCGCCTGACCCAGGAATCGAACCGAAGTCCGCGGTGGAGACGAGCTCGCACCTTCTTCACTAGGCCACGCTGACGGTTCAAAAGGAATGCGAGTGAAGGCAGAAGTCATCTCTAAGTGATATTGACAGCATATTGTCCTATTATTATTGACAGAACGCTAACAGCGTTCATATTTTAGCGAGACAGCATATCAGCATGTCATACGACTACAGTGAAGATTCAGCACTTATCATCAAAGCGTTGATAGTCAAATGAATGAATGCATTCACAAATTAGCCGGCGAGCATTCCTTGACACTTGTTCCCGGACATGTTCTCCAAAGGAATCTTATGGATTAGAGCCATCCTTTTCTCTTTAGTTTTCGAACATTCGTTGCATTGTGAAACAGTTCAAATTCAATTCAATTCAATACATATTTGACAGGTGACAGATCCCAGTGCGTGTAGCCTCATCAAAAGATGAAATACAGAAAGCCAAATACAGCAAACATGTGAAGCAACCGAGGACTCCGTGTTTGAAGCACGGAAATCTCAGAACAGCGATAGTAGGAGGAGATCCTGACTGTTCTATTGAAAGTAACGTACATCAGTCTACATTCTGGTGAAACATGAAGAATTTAGATGTTGTGAACGAAGTCAGATTACACTGTCGTATTGATTACCAAGTTGTCTATATAATTGTTGGACAGTGACAGAGCTATCAAGGATTATGTATTAAAGATAACTATAATACATGTATATAAGTAATGTAAAAAATAATAATAATAAATAATCAATTTAAAACATTTTTATGTGTAATATATATTGTATATAAATTCATCACTATATTCCAATTCATTCCAATCCCGGCTATGCCATTGCCATCTTTCAGGACCTTTATACAACAATACAAGAATCCGAGACACAATGTTCTCTAACAACCGAGAGTGCAAACAGTAAAGCACGGACAACGATCTGTGAAGTTTTATGGCGCAAGTTTTTGGAATAAAATGTCCTCTGAAATTCGAGGCATCACATCTACTTCGAAAGCTGTGATCAACCACATGAAAGCACATCTGAGAAGACAAAGTGGTATTGTGTGCCAACTTAATTGACTTTACTTGTTAACTTTCGCTCTTTTATAATCCCAGTATACTGTATCAATGTATCAGGCGAGTCACATGCACGTCACGTGAAGTGAATATATGATAAAGTAAAAATGAATAACAAAAATGAAGAAAATGATTTATCTGAACAAGTAATACCTTTCTGGGAAGTGTTGCAGCACAGAAAGTCAAATCATCTGTAGATGTCCTTAAATTTATCATCAAATGTTTATAAACGGAAATTCAACCAAAAATTCATCATCAAACTTTGCTTTGTTGACTTTGATATTAAAACCAGCACGGTTTGAGATTCGTATCATGTGTCAGTCACCGAGCTTGCAATGTTTTGACTGTCTACACCTCTGTACCTCTGTCGAAGTCGTAACTCCTCATCACGTTCATGATTATTACAGTAACCACCTCAAAAGCTTCAAATGTCTGACAGAATCTCTGTAAACTTGCAAGAAGTATTACAGTTGAAACTGATGAGATGACGCTCCACAGGAGGTAGATGAGATATTTCAAACACATTATCAGTTCAGAATTTATCGTGACAGCTGAATCATCTGCGAGTAACTGCGAATCAGGCTGAATGAACAAATGGCATTCTTCGAATACATGTATGAGAGGAGAAAATTCACTTGCAAAGTGTCTGTAGAGGTTACACTTCCAAGAAGTCAGCGATGATGAGGTCTTGCACCAGGTCCACATCTTTGCAATTCAGCATGCGGTCTGAAGTGACTGGAGTTGTGGTCTAGCGGGTGTCTGCAACACCGCATAGAGAGCTTGTATGACGACATCAGAACGCTCCATCTGAGGTGTCAACACGGTCACGGCCGAGATCTCAATCAGCCATGCCAGCAGTGGTTTGATTAACAGTCACCTCTGACTTGTCTGCATGTTAATTTGATAAGAAACATTGAATTTCACTCTCGATGGCTTTGGAGTTCATAGAAATGATTGAAATGAGTTTGAAATGCACTTCTGCCCGGCAATTTCCATAGAATTCTCACCGCATTAGATAGCTATGAGCCATCGTCCGTCCAACTTGAGAATCCATGAATGAATGAATGAATTGGTGAATGGATATTTTAGATAGAGATCCGAGTTTCAGATCTATCCGGATTGCAAGTATTCATCGACTTCCAAGATGACTGTTTATCAAAGATTTCCACATCTCTCCATTATCTGATGCTAACAGTCATCTAGAATTAGGCAATTATATGCAAATGCTTTCAGCAAAAGAAAGTGAAGTCATTGCCTAAATGGTTGTTATTGTGGAACCCTTTGTTGTGGTTTCCATCCTCTGGAGCCTTTACTGAGAGCAAAAGAATTAATGCTTAGAAATTTGTATTCACCATTGATGGAGAAGAATTACATAGTACAGATACATGCAGTTTAATGTATTCCTTTTCGTCTGCACGCACGTACTTCATTGTCAATGCCCAATTTCGAGAAACGGCCGGTTGACTCGATCCAAAAATTTGGGTCTTGCGGCCGTAAGGGGTCTGATTTATGAGTTCTCATTGCTTTCATTTCAATCAACCCAAGTTCAACTGTCCAAGTCGACTCGTCAATTGTTACACTTGTAAAAGATTCGGCCAATCACACACTGACACACATTGAATACCATCACACACTGACAGTGAAGAAGTTCACAAGTTGTGCGTGCATGTCATCGTCAACAACGTCATCTCCTCTACAAAATACAAAGGTGATCGGCTGATGTGGACACGGGCTGTTGGAGCGCAGCGTACGTCCCGCAGTGAGTTTCACAGACTAAAACTAATATACGATTCGAGATGCCTGGGAACTGGCTTACTGATGGTCATTCCTAGAATTAGTCGCGAGGGGTCAGAAAAATATTGTTTCATTGAATAGTGTAAATTCAAGTCTGAATTCTGACGAATCAGGATATTTACATCACTTCAAGCGCGCACAATTAGTAAAATGTAGATAGTTGAAGCAAATTCAGAAGCGAATTGAGAAGTCAAAAATTCTTGGAATGAATTTGAGTTCGTGAAACCAGTGGGAAAAATGTTTCAGTCTGACAAATGTTTTTGATGCTACGTAATGAAGTAAACAGTTGAAGTTCACGTGTGTTCTCTAATTCTGCTGAATTACGCTTCCTTAACCTCGCCTGTGACAAAAGGAGACGAATATTTCCTTGTCTCCGTGTCAATCTCCGGCTTGTTGATGTTCGCATCATTTTTGCAAAGCTAATGACAAAAAACTAGTTAAAAGTCGCAAATTCATAAATCAAAAGTCAGATGTTCATGAAGTTAATTATGATGGTATAAAAAATGCAGTCTTATGAAGGCCTATGTACTATATCTGACAGAAGCATTAATTAAGGGCCGAGCAGCTCGAAATGAGAGGGCCGGACCGGGCTTGAACATTTCCGAAGCAGCGGGCCTGCGCCGGGCTTTGTATGAGGGGGCCCAGTCTGATAACAAGTCATGTGCAAGTTTAATTTGTGACAGTCGCATGAAAGTGTACCATGAAAGCACCGATATCCGCGACATCGTTCAGTGTTGCCTATTTTTTCGTGGTGTCGACTTCAACATCGTGGAAGATCTTTTCCATCAGTATGCATCACTTGATGGACAGAACGAGAGAAGAAGATACATTCAAATGCGTCTTGGATGTATTGAAACATTATTTGTTCATTTGTCATCGGGAAATCACAATTCATTTGTTTTCGTGCCAACTCGAGGCAGGGAATGTGATGCATTTGGAGAGATTGCCGTCTTTGAGAAACCAGAAATGGGAATGTCTGAATTTATCTATCGATAGCATCGAATCGTTGAAATCCGAATTTAAAGCAAGATTAACTGAATTTAGATCACAGAAATTATTCTTTTCTCTTCTGACTGATCCATGGGTGGTTTAACCAGATGAATTGATCGCATGTGCGCCACTTGTATTTACAGAAGCTCTTCCGCAATGTAAATTGGAGCTGATTGTATTGCAAGCAAATAACGTTTTGAAACGAAAGCACCGCAGTTCGGAGTCGATTCTTCAATTCTGGAAACAGTTCATCATAAAAATAATACTAATAATGATAATGGTGTGCAGTTCAGCAAAGAACGAAAATCACGTTTCACAAGATGATTTACAGGAGACAATGCTGTTCTTGACAATAAATGTTTTCCGATAAAATATGTTCAGTTTCGACAGATATGTTTAAAATAAGAATCAGACAAAAGGCTGTATCACAACTAATGCACCTTTCTAATTGTTTATTTACAATAGTGGCAACGTAGGGAAAATGTGTTTCTGTATTTTTTAGTGCGTGTGAACTTGGAAGTGAAATGTTTTGTGTGTTGTAAGCGCTTGGGAATGTATTTGTGCAACGTGTGGGATCTACGCAATATCAGCACGATTGTCAGTTTCATGCTTGGATCCACATTTGCATGCGAACAAACATTTTCGTCGCCTAATTATGTAAAAAAACAAACACAGAGATGGACTTTCATGCGAACACACTTCGGATCTAATCAAAGCTCTGGTATCATAATTCGAACCGAATTTCAATAAACTTTGTTATGAAATTCAAGCGATCAATGATAATTCGTTCATTCAATCAATGATTGTTTTCTATCTGATAAATGCTTAAATCTAAAAAAATATTAATTAGTTTAGAATCTAAATAATATAATCTATGGTTTGCGGATCCAATAATTCGATAATACAAATGGAATAGCAGTTTTAATGCCATTATGCGTCTGTAGATCACGATAATTCCAAAATGCGGCCTGAATGTAATATTCATTTGAATTTGGCCGGAATGGGTTCAAAGTGTGCGGAACACTGAGCAAGATATTCGCGTGGGATTACAATGGAAATACAACTGGCATCACGCTGGACAGAGACATTCATTCAGATTGCATCAATACGGATAACTGGCAACCTGATTCGGACTTTAATGACGAAATCTTTGGGCGCGAACTTCCCTCAGATAATCGCCATTCAAGCGCTCTGCAGGTGGGTATTATTCCTATGTTTAATGATCCTTTCATTTTCTCAAACAACACTCTTCTACACATAGAAATTGACAACAATAAGACCTCTAGAACGGAAGTCGCACGCATTTTCACTTCGATACCCTTGTCAACGGCTGAACCATTGGGTTAGAATCAGTCACATGTGCCATTCCTAGCTTTTCATTGGTGGTTCATGCCCCAACTTAGTTCCCCCGGATGTGCCGTGACCTTGAGTCAATTTCCATTCTAGTCAACTTCAGATAAACAGTATATTTCTATGCTTCTACATGAAGTACCCGCAGACCAACTCGATACACGTGCGTCCATAGAAATCGCATCGGGGTCTGTCTGCCTTTCTATGCCGTAAACTATGCCAACAATGAAGAATATCATCATGTGACTTTATTCGATCAGAATCTTCGATGGAATCCTGTAAATATCAATGAACTAAAAGTATTGGCATTTGAGAGAAATGAACAAAACTTTATCAGCAGTTGAATTTTGCAAACTTCGGCTGTTCTGATCTCATCAGTTTCATTCATTACAACTTGTTCCCACAGACGTGAACATTAAATGCCATAACAAAGCAAATGTACAAGGAAGCTCCAACATCAATGGACACAATGAGTCAATTTGAAATTCAGAAGAGTTAGGAATCGGTTTTCAAATCAATTACTGATATCCTAGTAACTAGGAAATCATCATTTATGTCAAATTGGTGAAGACGAAATTCCCATATCAAAACCTCTTCTCTTGGGTGACCGCTGACGCCATCACTTGAACAGATGAATGAGCAGCGCTTCTATACTTCGTCTTGTGTTGAGACATTGTTCAATTATCGTCTAAAACGTTGTGCTGTCGAGGTTGGCTGCGGTGAAAATGATTGACAGTCCGGTCAGAACACTTTCTGCTTCATAATAGAAGAAAATGTTGACCATTTACATGAAGCACTTGTTCTGCAGACCGGGAAGTACTCCTTGGGGATTCTGCCTATCTATAAAAACACGTTAATCATTCTCATCAACAGTGACATCTTCATGAATGATCAGCGGCGCTCTCTGACAAAATAGATAAACAATGAATACAAAGCACCGCTCGATATGATCCACAGTGCTTGAACGACTCTACCACTCAACTCTCAGCGTATCGTACTTTAATGAGAAGAAGATGAGAACAGATTGTCACTGCCTCATTGTAGAGATCGAGAGATCACAAGAATTGATCTCAGGAATACAGCAAAGCTAGGAGCTGACGAAAGCAAGAGTCATGATAATCATTCCATAAATTAGACGATCGAGTTTGTCAGCAAAAAAATCAGGAATGCAACGGATAACGAATGGTTGGTGGTTTCTGTTGAGCCGTCGTCTATTGCTCTTCTACAGCGCGCAGTTACTAATAGGGTGTTGTTTGTATGTATTTTAATTAGTAGTATGTAGAATCATTATATATTTGTGTCATTTTATCATTTCATGCTAGTACAAAATTCATCTTGCCACCGAGCACTGCCGGTCATGTAACTGACTTTATCTTCCTCTTGTGAGCACAGCCTGATGTTCCTACCGAATGCCTCTCTGATCCCTTGCATCACAGCATGACAGTAGTATATAGTACTGCCGGTCATGTAACTGACTTTATCTTCCTCTTGTGAGCACAGCCTGATGTTCCTACCGAATGCCTCTCTGATCCCTTGCATCACAGCATGACAGTAGTATATAGCACTGCCGGTCATGTAACTGACTTTACCTTCCTCTTGTGAGCACAGCCTGATGTTCCTACCGAATGCCTCTCTGATCCCTTGCATCACAGCATGACAGTAGTATATAGTACTGCCGGTCATGTAACTGACTTTACCTTCCTCTTGTGAGCACAGCCTGATGTTCCTACCGAATGCCTCTCTGATCCCTTGCATCACAGCATGACAGTAGTATATAGTACTGCCGGTCATGTAACTGACTTTACCTTCCTCTTGTGAGCACAGCCTGATGTTCCTACCGAATGCCTCTCTGATCCCTTGCATCACAGCATGACAGTAGTATATAGCACTGCCGGTCATGTAACTGACTTTATCTTCC
This sequence comes from Prostheceraeus crozeri, assembly GCA_907163375.1. NCBI lineage: Eukaryota > Metazoa > Platyhelminthes > Polycladida > Euryleptidae > Prostheceraeus > Prostheceraeus crozeri. The sequence continues at coordinate 13,980 of CAJQUW010010743.1, forward strand.
TCTTGTGAGCACAGCCTGATGTTCCTACCGAATGCCTCTCTGATCCCTTGCATCACAGCATGACAGTAGTATATAGCACTGCCGGTCATGTAACTGACTTTACCTTCCTCTTGTGAGCACAGCCTGATGTTCCTACCGAATGCCTCTCTGATCCCTTGCATCACAGCATGACAGTAGTATATAGCACTGCCGGTCATGTAACTGACTTTACCTTCCTCTTGTGAGCACAGCCTGATGTTCCTACCGAATGCCTCTCTGATCCCTTGCATCACAGCATGACAGTAGTATATAGTACTGCCGGTCATGTAACTGACTTTACCTTCCTCTTGTGAGCACAGCCTGATGTTCCTACCGAATGCATTTCTGATCCCTTGCATCACAGCATGACAGTAGTATATAGCACTGCCGGTCATGTAACTGACTTTACCTTCCTCTTGTGAGCACAGCCTGATGTTCCTACCGAATGCCTCTCTGATCCCTTGCATCACTGCATGACAGTAGTATATAGCACTGCCGGTCATGTAACTGACTTTACCTTCCTCTTGTGAGCACAGCCTGATGTTCCTACCGAATGCATTTCTGATCCCTTGCATCACAGCATGACAGTAGTATATAGCACTGCCGGTCATGTAACTGACTTTACCTTCCTCTTGTGAGCACAGCCTGATGTTCCTACCGAATGCCTCTCTGATCCCTTGCATCACTGCATGACAGTAGTATATAGCACTGCCGGTCATGTAACTGACTTTACCTTCCTCTTGTGAGCACAGCCTGATGTTCCTACCGAATGCCTCTCTGATCCCTTGCATCACAGCATGACAGTAGTATATAGTACTGCCGGTCATGTAACTGACTTTACCTTCCTCTTGTGAGCACAGCCTGATGTTCCTACCGAATGCCTCTCTGATCCCTTGCATCACAGCATGACAGTAGTATATAGCACTGCCGGTCATGTAACTGACTTTATCTTCCTCTTGTGAGCACAGCCTGATGTTCCTACCGAATGCCTCTCTGATCCCTTGCATCACAGCATGACAGTAGTATATAGTACTGCCGGTCATGTAACTGACTTTACCTTCCTCTTGTGAGCACAGCCTGATGTTCCTACCGAATGCATCTCTGATCCCTTGCATCACAGCATGACAGTAGTATATAGTACTGCCGGTCATGTAACTGACTTTACCTTCCTCTTGTGAGCACAGCCTGATGTTCCTACCGAAAGCCTCTCTGATCCCTTGCATCACAGCATGACAGTAGTATATAGCACTGCCGGTCATGTAACTGACTTTACCTTCCTCTTGTGAGCACAGCCTGATGTTCCTACCGAATGCCTCTCTGATCCCTTGCATCACAGCATGACAGTAGTATATAGTACTGCCGGTCATGTAACTGACTTTACCTTCCTCTTGTGAGCACAGCCTGATGTTCCTACCGAATGCCTCTCTGATCCCTTGCATCACAGCATGACAGTAGTATATAGTACTGCCGGTCATGTAACTGACTTTATCTTCCTCTTGTGAGCACAGCCTGATGTTCCTACCAAATGCATCTCTGATCCCTTGCATCACAGCATGACAGTAGTATATAGCACTGCCGGTCATGTAACTGACTTTACCTTCCTCTTGTGAGCACAGCCTGATGTTCCTACCGAATGCCTCTCTGATCCCTTGCATCACAGCATGACAGTAGTATATAGCACTGCCGGTCATGTAACTGACTTTATCTTCCTCTTGTGAGCACAGCCTGATGTTCCTACCGAATGCCTCTCTGATCCCTTGCATCACAGCATGACAGTAGTATATAGCACTGCCGGTCATGTAACTGACTTTATCTTCCTCTTGTGAGCACAGCCTGATGTTCCTACCGAATGCCTCTCTGATCCCTTGCATCACAGCATGACAGTAGTATATAGCACTGCCGGTCATGTAACTGACTTTACCTTCCTCTTGTGAGCACAGCCTGATGTTCCTACCGAATGCCTCTCTGATCCCTTGCATCACAGCATGACAGTAGTATATAGCACTGCCGGTCATGTAACTGACTTTACCTTCCTCTTGTGAGCACAGCCTGATGTTCCTACCGAATGCCTCTCTGATCCCTTGCATCACAGCATGACAGTAGTATATAGTACTGCCGGTCATGTAACTGACTTTACCTTCCTCTTGTGAGCACAGCCTGATGTTCCTACCGAATGCATTTCTGATCCCTTGCATCACAGCATGACAGTAGTATATAGCACTGCCGGTCATGTAACTGACTTTACCTTCCTCTTGTGAGCACAGCCTGATGTTCCTACCGAATGCCTCTCTGATCCCTTGCATCACTGCATGACAGTAGTATATAGCACTGCCGGTCATGTAACTGACTTTACCTTCCTCTTGTGAGCACAGCCTGATGTTCCTACCGAATGCCTCTCTGATCCCTTGCATCACAGCATGACAGTAGTATATAGTACTGCCGGTCATGTAACTGACTTTACCTTCCTCTTGTGAGCACAGCCTGATGTTCCTACCGAATGCCTCTCTGATCCCTTGCATCACAGCATGACAGTAGTATATAGTACTGCCGGTCATGTAACTGACTTTACCTTCCTCTTGTGAGCACAGCCTGATGTTCCTACCGAATGCCTCTCTGATCCCTTGCATCACAGCATGACAGTAGTATATAGTACTGCCGGTCATGTAACTGACTTTACCTTCCTCTTGTGAGCACAGCCTGATGTTCCTACCGAATGCATCTCTGATCCCTTGCATCACAGCATGACAGTAGTATATAGTACTGCCGGTCATGTAACTGACTTTACCTTCCTCTTGTGAGCACAGCCTGATGTTCCTACCGAAAGCCTCTCTGATCCTTTGCATCACAGCATGACAGTAGTATATAGCACTGCCGGTCATGTAACTGACTTTACCTTCCTCTTGTGAGCACAGCCTGATGTTCCTACCGAATGCCTCTCTGATCCCTTGCATCACAGCATGACAGTAGTATATAGTACTGCCGGTCATGTAACTGACTTTACCTTCCTCTTGTGAGCACAGCCTGATGTTCCTACCAAATGCATTTCTGATCCCTTGCATCACAGCATGACAGTAGTATATAGCACTGCCGGTCATGTAACTGACTTTACCTTCCTCTTGTGAGCACAGCCTGATGTTCCTACCGAATGCCTCTCTGATCCCTTGCATCACAGCATGACAGTAGTATATAGCACTGCCGGTCATGTAACTGACTTTACCTTCCTCTTGTGAGCACAGCCTGATGTTCCTACCGAATGCCTCTCTGATCCCTTGCATCACAGCATGACAGTAGTATATAGTACTGCCGGTCATGTAACTGACTTTACCTTCCTCTTGTGAGCACAGCCTGATGTTCCTACCGAATGCCTCTCTGATCCCTTGCATCACAGCATGACAGTAGTATATAGTACTGCCGGTCATGTAACTGACTTTACCTTCCTCTTGTGAGCACAGCCTGATGTTCCTACCGAATGCCTCTCTGATCCCTTGCATCACAGCATGACAGTAGTATATAGTACTGCCGGTCATGTAACTGACTTTATCTTCCTCTTGTGAGCACAGCCTGATGTTCCTACCAAATGCATCTCTGATCCCTTGCATCACAGCATGACAGTAGTATATAGCACTGCCGGTCATGTAACTGACTTTACCTTCCTCTTGTGAGCACAGCCTGATGTTCCTACCGAATGCCTCTCTGATCCCTTGCATCACAGCATGACAGTAGTATATAGCACTGCCGGTCATGTAACTGACTTTATCTTCCTCTTGTGAGCACAGCCTGATGTTCCTACCGAATGCCTCTCTGATCCCTTGCATCACAGCATGACAGTAGTATATAGCACTGCCGGTCATGTAACTGACTTTACCTTCCTCTTGTGAGCACAGCCTGATGTTCCTACCAAATGCATCTCTGATCCCTTGCATCACAGCATGACAGTAGTATATAGTACTGCCGGTCATGTAACTGACTTTATCTTCCTCTTGTGAGCACAGCCTGATGTTCCTACCAAATGCCTCTCTGATCCCTTGCATCACAGCATGACAGTAGTATATAGTACTGCCGGTCATGTAACTGACTTTATCTTCCTCTTGTGAGCACAGCCTGATGTTCCTACCGAATGCATTTCTGAAACCTGTTCTGCCTGCATTTTGATAAGCAGATGAGCGCGCAGTACACGTTACATTGACTGTTTATGGTCAATTAATTGAGTGAACTTCGCCTCATGACATCGACTATCATCAGCGGTGAGGTCACCGACAGCTATCAGCGCATGTCTTCGGTGTCACAATTTATATTCCTCTCAGGAGAAGATAGCAGTTGAAGACATCAGCCTCAGGAGGATGGAATTCAGTCTTTCAATTCGGTCTGATTAGGAAAATAGTGAAGTTGGTCATTAACTTGTCAGTGAATGTTTTCAACACAATCCATCACATTCATCACGGCCTTCCGACACCGCTTCGATCTTGAGAACTGACCTGACTGATCAATACGAACCGGAAGGCTCTGGCAATGAAAGTAACAACCTCCAAGTGAGTGGACTGAATCAGAAGTTGCAGGAATTCCCGGTAATCCCTCAGGAATGCCAAGCAGCTGCGCGGGTTATCTGGCAATGCTCAAAGTACGACCAGAATGGAGCATGACACGCGATTTCACTACATCGATGATCAATTCTTGTACGCTAAAAGGCCTCCTGTCAAAGACAAGCAGAATTCATTGTTTCATGGTTCCAAAGATTGCAGGAAAACTGTTTCCGGTCCCTCCGTGTGAATCTCTCCGAGGCGAACTTCAACTGATTTGTAACCCCTCCCGCCTCGGTGAACGTTCGTAAATCAGTTATCAGATGAAGCACGCGAATGTCGCGGGATTATTGTTTGCACTTTAATTCCTCTCGTACTTCGCTGCCGACAATGGTTGGAAAGATCTCCGCATGAGGCCTTTTCATTAGGAAGATTACCTCGTGACAGAAGGTTTTCACTTTCTCAAGTTGAAGAAAGTTTCTCCGGCTCTTTCAAAACATTGTTGCCAAGTGGAATGAGAAAGTAACAAGGCCATTACCTCAGGGAACTGCTGAAGAAATTGTCTGTCGTCTTTCAGAGTTAACTAACACTAGAAAGTTACTTCTGTATCCAATTTTGAATGAAAAAAAATTTGTCAATTAACTGTTTCAATATTTTGCTCTGACAGGATATCAACAGTGAGACACATCCTCTGTTTAAACAGACTCTGTCCGGGTTTCTAGAACTCTTAAACGCTACTTCCCAGGAGCCTTCGATGTGTTACAAACACTATCCAAGTTTCACGCATCGTTACAAACCACAGTTTTCAAGGAGTTTTGATGAAAATTGCTTTTTTATGATGTCAAGTTTCGGGTCTGTAATATCATTACATGTAAGCTTCCTCCACAGAGGCAAGTCATTCTTCGAACTGTTTCAGGGATTTTTCAGACCGGATATCTAGATTTGCAATTAGCAAGTTAGTGAAATTTCGACGGACATTCATTAAAAATCACTTTAAACCAGGGTTGGGCGGTAAAACCGGTAAAAACCTGGTAAAAACCACCAGTATTTGTCACCATTTTTCGGCTAAAACCGGTAAAAACCTGGTAAAAACCACCAGTATTTGTCACCATTTTTCGGCTAAAACCGGTAAAAACCTGGTAAAAACCACCAGTATTTGTCACCATTTTTCGGATAACCCGGTAAAAACCTGGTAAAAACCACCAGTATTTGTCACCATTTTTCGGCTAAAACCGGTAAAAAATTGGTAAAAACCACCAGTATTTGTCACCATTTTTCGGCTAAAACCGGTAAAAACCTGGTAAAAACCACCAGTATTTGTCACCATTTTTCGGCTAAAACCGGTAAAAACCTGGTAAAAACCACCAGTATTTGTCACCATTTTCCGGCTAAAACCGGATAAAAACCACCAGTATTTGTCATCATTTTTCGGCTAAAACCGGTAAAAACCACCAGTATTTGTCACCATTTTTCGGCTAAAACCGGTAAAAACCACCAGTATTTGTCACCATTTTTCGGCTAAAACCGGTAAAAACCATTTTTTTGTAGCATTACTACTTAAGTTTTGTAGGTACATACAATATAAGGGATCATCGTCACTCCTTACTTTATTGATGAACGTTAGTCGCAATAAGTTCTTTTTACTTTTCATCATTCGAAAAACATTTAGGCCTGTATTTTCACAATTCAAACCTATTGATATCGCATTTCATTCAAGAATATGTTCCAAGTTATAGGTGTAAGAATATGAATTATTATAAAAAATATTGTCGTAACATATTGAGCCCAGGCGCTTCGGAGAACTTCGCTTCATTCTATCTTTATTGTTAAACAGTGACACTCCTTCAGTACCGTTGCTTTTACGTTTGTAGCTTTCTATTGGACTAAATTTCTCTTTTGATGACTGATTGATTTTAATGTGTGCTTTTATATTTAAATCACTGACGAAGAAGACATTGATTGTCTTTGAAATTGCAATTTGGTGTGTTACTCGTAAATATAGGATGATGGAATGAAGCGAATTTCTTCAAAAAATATTGTTATAAAGCTGTTGTGCATTATTCTTCCAAGTGTGTTCGCATTTTGTTGCTTTACGAATTTCATTCATTGTAGGATGCAACAGACGTCCATGCTGGAAGGAAATCACTTGGCTCTATATAAAAGATCTAAAACAGGCATTCCATGAAGCTAGAAGGGTAGGAAAATGTAAAAATCTGGCCTCGGATTTCTACGATTAACCTCCCTGCTGATCTCATAGAATAGCTTGTCTTCTAAATCTGTGGCAAATGTCTCACACCCATTGTGATTACACGAACATTACTATGAAATTCATCCTGCACTCCCAGAAGGACTAGATTAAATATTTTGCCCCTCAACATTTTTCATGTCATGGTAATTTACCCTCACATATTTAGAGGACAAGGTTATGTTAAATGAATTTAAAACCGTAAGAAAAGCTTTGATTTGAGCTCAAAATATGGAAATTTTAAGAACTTTAAGCAAACTTGTATATCACAATAATGTCAAAATTGTTTGTCGCTCTCAGATTCTATCAACAAGATCAATTTTACAGCTTACTGGACACGTTCTTTTGTTGAGATTATAACTGAAGCTGTTCAGACATACACTGTACTGTACCTCACTTTATCAGGATTGCTGATGCGAACTATGTTATTTAATTATTATTTGTTCTTACAAATCATGATTTTCTACTACAGTCACAAACATTAGTACATCTAGTATATTTCTAAAAAAAGTAGAAATGCATTCTAAGAGACTGTTGCACATTGTTTGATTTGGGAGGTGAGATTTTCCGGTGCAGAGACTTTTGATAGTGTTTTCTCTGTGTTCATGAGACCTGGGTTCGAATCTAGATCTGATGAAAGCTGAGCTACTATTAAATTACTCTCTACATTCTTGCTGAACACTCAACACAGAAGAATGACAGTGGCATTATTGAAGCTCGTCCACATGAAGAAAGTGGTTTGATTAATCTAGTTCTATGTATAAACCAGTCATGTTCATATCTTTATTTTCATTTTTCATTCATTTGATGATAATTCTGAGAGTATCTAACAACTTCTGTTACATGAACCAAAGAGCCAAAATGGTGCTGAAGTCTACATTTGTTCTTAAATCACAAGAAAAGGGCAGAGCAGTCGTAAAGAAAGACAACATCGTATGTCGTCGTTATAAAAACATATCATGTGGTTCCATCACAGAATGAATGTCATGTTTTGGAAGATAAGAGTTGCAAACTGCAAACCCGCATGCACCGCAATACTTAAACCCCAACTTGCTGTCGATCATTTCGTGAAAAAATAGACTGATTTCTCGGCATTTAAGTTGTAACCGGTTTTTACCAGTTTTAGCCGGCAAAAAGCCAACCCTGCTTTAAACACACTACTGGCAAAACGCCTAAGTCAGTGCGCCTGTAATACTTAACAAATGCTGAACTTTGTAAACACAATGTAAATAGAATTATTAAATATTGAGTTGCAACCCCAGTTGAAAAATAGGAACAGACTTGAATAACAATTACAGTCGACTCTTGATATAAGCGACAACTTGGGACCGGCTGTTGTCATCGCTTGCATGGAGAGTCCCGGGCATGGCTGTAACTTTAAATAGGGAGTTGTGTCGACGTTGAGAGATGTGATGATTCCTGATACTGGATGAAATGGCAGCTATTCAGGTCTGTTCCCATTCTCCAGCTGAGGTTGCAACTCAATATTTGATTATTCTACCTCTACATTTGACCTAGGTCTTATGAAATTCCGGGAATCGTCAACAACTTGAATGCACGTGGATGATTTCGAAGAAAATCCACAGCTCTGGATATTCCGGACATTTGCGGCCTGTGGTATTCAACCCTATTTACCCCGGCTGTCATGATCTCCGAAAACAACATCGGAATTCAACACATGCTGCCTCAGCACAATATCTACTTCGCAAGTAATCATTGCCAGAATGAATTTCAAGGAATCCTTTCTCTCCTCCGAGCATCACGTTAACTATTTTCTTCCTGAATACTCCTATTGGCTATCTTCCTGTTCTCAAATCAGATAAGACTTCGAATCACACACTTGATTATCGATTGTGTCACATTCTTTCAAAGTGCCAGTATATTTACAGTATATCTTTGCAGTATATTCTAAATTAGTTCATTAGCTTCAAAGGAAGGAGATCTGAACATTTAGATTCCAGCACCTCTACGCACAATAGAACCGTTTATTTCATCAAGAAAAATCATCTCTTAAGATCTTCATTCGCGTGAGTAAAACATTCATCTCTGAAGTTCAGTCTGAGAATTCTATCGATGACAAAGAAGAGAGAAAGTGCCGCAGACTAACTAATAGGAAAATTTCTTGGGGCCATTTTCAATATTTTCCAAAGATTTCCTGATTGTCCAGAAGTGATCATTTTCCAGACTTCAAAGGCCAAACGAAAGTTGTGTCAACTTTTGAAGGATATGTTCGAATTGTCATTTAATCAGTTGAATTCTTGTCCACAATTGGTGTCATTTTGACCGTTTATCAGCATCAGTTTGCAGATTCTCTATGTCAGACGTCAAAAGTTTATCAAATGTGGTTGGCATGCCTAATACATTCCAGTCGCCAATTAAACCTCACAGATAGCTAAGCAGTTGCAGTTTCCAATGTCTACAACTTTCTAAAATTCGATTGAAAACGCTCCTCATGTTCCACGATGGATTCAATATCATGTTGTTTGTAGACCACGACTGAGTCGTTATTGATGTCCATCAAAGTGAATTCATTCATCAGCGGAAAGATCTGCAACATCGCAGACATCACGAAAACGTTTTCCCAATTATTTATGCTCAAAATGACACCACAGATGAATTCAAGTAGTTACCGGAATGTTCAGAACAAACATTCCGTTACCTTCCGAGGTACAATACATTTGCACACATAGTTCCTCGGATGATGTAACAGGAAAGAGATGTTAAAACATCTTGTTTGATCTGCACTGCCATTAAACTGACTTCTCTATCACATTGAATTTGCCACCACCGAGCCGCAAACGTGCCATACAAATTCGGAAAATCAGAAGGACATTGCACACCTCCCACACTACTTTTTCAATTTTCAGGACAAATCAGGACAATTTTAGAAATTTCAGGACGAGTAGAAGGCCTGACATTGGTTTACCGTCACAAATGAACACACACATCCAGAGGTGAGCAATGATGAACATGGTGTGAAAGCCATACTTCGGTTCACGCTGAAAGGCCTACTAAGAACGGCTGACTTTCACTCCATGTGACATTAACAAATAAACATGTCAGTAGTTTGGCCCACATCTTAGATTCACCCAATTGTCCATTGTCACTGTCAAGTGCAACACAACTGAGTCAGTTGAAATTCACCCAATTGTCCATTGTCACTGTCAAGTGCAACACAACTGAGTCAGTTGAAATTCACCCAATTGTCCATTGTCACTGTCAAGTGCAACACAACTGAGTCAGTTGAAATTCACCCAATTGTCCATTGTCACTGTCAAGTGCAACACAACTGAGTCAGTTGAAATTCACCCAATTGTCCATTGTCACTGTCAAGTGCAACACAACTGAGTCAGTTGAAATTCACCCAATTGTCCATTGTCACTGTCAAGTGCAACACAACTGAGTCAGTTGAAATTCACCCAATTGTCCATTGTCACTGTCAAGTGCAACACAACTGAGTCAGTTGAAATTCACCGAATTGTCCATTGTCACTGTCAAGTGCAACACAACTGAGTCAGTTGAAATTCAACGAATTGTCCATTGTCACTGTCAAGTGCAACACAACTGAGTCAGTTGAAATTCACCCAATTGTCCATTGTCACTGTCAAGTGCAACACAACTGAGTCAGTTGAAATTCAACGAACTGTCCATTGTCACTGTCAAGTGCAACACAACTGAGTCAGTTGAAATTCACCCAATTGTCCATTGTCACTGTCAAGTGCAACACAACTGAGTCAGTTGAAATTCAACGAACTGTCCATTGTCACTGTCAAGTGCAACACAACTGAGTCAGTTGAAATTCACCGAATTGTCCATTGTCACTGTCAAGTGCAACACAACTGAGTCAGTTGAAATTCACCCAATTGTCCATTGTCACTGTCAAGTGCAACACAACTGAGTCAGTTGAAATTCACCCAATTGTCCATTGTCACTGTCAAGTGCAACACAACTGAGTCAGTTGAAATTCACCCAATTGTCCATTGTCACTGTCAAGTGCAACACAACTGAGTCAGTTGAAATTCACCCAATTGTCCATTGTCACTGTCAAGTGCAGCACAACTGAGTCAGTTGAAATTCACCCAATTGTCCATTGTCACTGTCAAGTGCAACACAACTGAGTCAGTTGAAATTCACCCAATTGTCCATTGTCACTGTCAAGTGCAACACAACTGAGTCAGTTGAAATTCACCCAATTGTCCATTGTCACTTATTTACTTCTTACTTCCTCGTTTTGCGTCTCTTCTTCCCGGTTCCGGGGCTGGACGTTGATGTGATGACCCGTTTCCATCTCGAACGATCTAGAGCAATGTCTTCCGACACCTCCAGAGACTGCAGATCTTCATGGATACAGGCTTGCCAAGTCTTCTTAGGTCTACCAGGTGGACGGCAACCATCGACTGACAAGTTGTAGACTTCATTAATGACGTCACCATTGGCTCTTCTTACGTGGCCAAACCAGCGCAGACGTCTTTGCCGCAGGCGGACTGGAAGTTCGGGCAAACCACAGCGTCTCGCTACTTCTTCGCTTGTAACTTTGTCTTTCAACCTGACCTTTGCCATATACCTCAGCATTCGTCTGTCAGTACTTCTCAGAAGTTCAACCAGCCTTAGGCTGAGGGGCCACGTTTCTGCGCCGTAGATGAGAACTGATCTTACACACATCTCATACACATGGGCTCTACACTTCAATGGGATGCCTTTGTTGGTAAGAAGACTGGCCAATTCTCTCCATTTCGTCCATGAAGCCGCGATGCGAGTCCGAACCGCTCCTTCTGCGCTTGCCTCTGAGTCCACGACATCTCCGAGGTAACAAAAATCTTGGACCTCTTGTAGGACGATCCCATTCACATTAAGTGAATCATCCTCAGGCGAGTTGGGAACATCCGCGCACTTCGGACATCGGAGGCCTGTTATTCCTTGAAATGATCACAATCGGGAGCACTTTTTGTGACACCACAATTTGCAGGAAACACAAAAGATCGAGTTTGCTCCGACTCCCCTGCCACAACAACTGCACGGCCACTTTCCAGACTTGGTGCGTTCTTTGCTCTTCCCAGTTACCATGACCTTGGACTTCGCCCCGTTGATCTTCAAGCCACGCCCCTCTAAACCATCCTTCCATCTTGAAAACATATTAATGGCTTCTTGCTTGGAGACAGCTGTTAAAACCAGATCATCGGCGTACAGCAACTCCCATGGGCCGGATCCTCGACAATCTTTGGACGCTTCCTCCATCACTGTAATGAACAGCAAGGGGCTAAGCGCTGACCCTTGGTGTACTCCCATGCCGACGTCCAGTTCCTCCGACAGACCAAACTTTGTCACGATTTGCGTTCTTGAACTCCGATACATGGACATTACAACCGAAACCAATCTCTCAGGAACTCCTTGTCTGCGCAATGCCCATTCGATGATTTCTCTAGGGACTCTGTCGAAAGCCTTTTCGAGATCGACGAACACATGGTAGAGCTTCTTCTTCTTTTGGCTGTACTTTTCTTGCAACTGACGAAGGATAAAGACAGCATCAGTTGTAGATTTCCCTCTTCGGAAACCAAACTGCCGGCAATCAATGCTAATTAGCTTCCTCAAACCTCCTCTCTATGACCTTCTCAAACAGCTTCATACCATGTTCCAGCAGGCGAATCCCTCTGTAATTGCCGCATTCCAGAGAATCACCTCTCCCCTTGTAAATGGGGATAGTCAGGCTTCTTTGCCATTGAGACGGCAGACCGCCACTGTCGATTGCCTCCTGAAATACTGTCACCAGTCTCATTACAGTATCTTCACCAGCTCCCTTAAGCAGTTCAACTGAGAGGCCTGATGGTCCAGGAGCTCTACCATTTTTCATGTCGCATAGAGCACTACGTACTTCCTCCTCAGTCACTCTTTCTGTGGGTCCTTCAGTTATAATTGGCTCATCGATGGTGAAGTTGCTGCTTTGTTTAGCAATCCTTCGAAGTACTCTTTCCAACGGATTTTGATGTCTGCTTCTTCAACTAAAATCTCTCCTGTTTCACTTTTCACGAAGTTTCCTTGAACTACATCTTTCCCTTCTGTTTTCATTTGTCGCGCAATCCTGAACATCTTGTTTTGCGTTTCGGTCTTACTGATGTTCCTGCTCAATGTCTGCCACGATTCTTCTCTGGCCTTTGCAACAGCTTTCTTAGACAATTTTGACGCATCCTTGTACATTTTACGGTCATTTTCAGTTTTTGACTTCTGCCACTTTTTGAAAGCCAATTTCTTGTTCTTTATAGCTCTTTGTACCTCACAAGACCACCACCACGTCTCACGCTGCACTTGTCGCGGCCGTCCTCTTGTTTCCCCAAGAACTTGCTTTGCTGCCTGAATGACATTACATTGAAGCTGGTCCCAACCGATCTCCGATTGAGCTTCATTTTTCTGCTGGCAAACTTCCTCAAATTTTCTGTTAAAAGTTTTCCTAAATACCTTCACTTCTTGCTTCATATGTACATCCATGACCAATAGCCGATGTTGTGTTAGGCAGGCCTCTCCAGGGATGCATTTCACATCCCTGACAGTCACACGACCATCTTGTCTCAACAGCATGTAGTCTATTTGAGTAGCGCCATCACCACTTTTGTATGTGATCAACTTTTCACGACCTTTATGAAACTTCGTATTCATGACCAACATTCCGTGTCCTTGACAGAAAGTTAGAATACGTTCTCCTTCGGAATTTCTCTCACCGAAACCATAAGGACCCATCACATCTTCAAAACCTCTTCTGTCCGCGCCAACATGCCCATTTAGATCCCCCGCAATCCATACAGGTTCACTTAATGGAACGCTAGAGATATCATCTTCCAGACTATCCCAGAAATCATCCTTCTCAGCAGCAGATCTCCCTGTCTGGGGGGCATATACTGAATATATGTGAAACACCTTTCCTTCGAAAACCATTTTCACCTTCATGAAGGCGGCACTTGGTCTCTCTACTTGAATCACGTTGCCAATTAACCGATCTCTTACAAGAATACCGACTCCTCCTCGACTTGTCTTCTCACCAGACCACCAAAGCTTGTATCGCTCATCTCCGTCGCCCAATATTTTGCATCCATTTCCTTTATATTGGGTTTCTTGAATGCAGCACACGTCAGCATTTCTTCTACCCAGCATTTCTGTCACTTCTCTGCTTCTGCCGCAGAGCGAGCCTACGTTTGCAGTACAAATACGTATCAGGTTTAAATCAGGTTTATTCTTCTCCCCGGTCATTCTTCGCACCCCTAGTCTACCAAAAGACTCCCGGACACTCGGGGCCATTTGTATATGAGTCATCGCATATTGAAATAGGTGGAGCAGAAAGTTTTACAGTCGCATGCCCTTGCTGACACTAACCACAAATATCGGTTGTGGACCTAGCCTTTTCACATCAACAGATGGAAAACCTGCAAGGCAGCAGGCTGGAGGACAAGATCTAAGGCAGTCCAGGCCTTGACACGTTACCCAAGGGTACCAACGCTGTTGGTTCGGGGCTGTTTATTCACGCAAGGCGTTTATTCGCAGCTAACCATCCCTTTGATGGCCCTTCGCTATCCACCACCTGCGACCCGAGAGGTAGGAGTTACAGCTCTCCCCCTCACTGTCAAGTGCAACACAACTGAGTCAGTTGAAATTCACCCAATTGTCCATTGTCACTGTCAAGTGCAACACAACTGAGTCAGTTGAAATTCACCCAATTGTCCATTGTCACTGTCAAGTGCAACACAACTGAGTCAGTTGAAATTCACCCAATTGTCCATTGTCACTGTCAAGTGCAACACAACTGAGTCAGTTGAAATTCACCCAATTGTCCATTGTCACTGTCAATTCACCCAATTGTCCATTGTCACTGTCAAGTGCAACACAACTGAGTCAGTTGAAATTCACCCAATTGTCCATTGTCACTGTCAAGTGCAACACAACTGAGTCAGTTGAAATTCACCCAATTGTCCATTGTCACTGTCAAGTGCAACACAACTGAGTCATTGAAATTCACCCAATTGTCCATTGTCACTGTCAAGTGCAACACAACTGAGTCAGTTGAAATTCACCCAATTGTCCATTGTCACTGTCAAGTGCAACACAACTGAGTCAGTTGAAATTCACCCAATTGTCCATTGTCACTGTCAAGTGCAACACAACTGAGTCAGTTGAAATTCACCCAATTGTCCATTGTCACTGTCAAGTGCAACACAACTGAGTCAGTTGAAATTCACCCAATTGTCCATTGTCACTGTCAAGTGCAACACAACTGAGTCAGTTGAAATTCACCCAATTGTCCATTGTCACTGTCAAGTGCAACACAACTGAGTCAGTTGAAATTCACCCAATTGTCCATTGTCACTGTCAAGTGCAACACAACTGAGTCAGTTGAAATTCACCCAATTGTCCATTGTCACTGTCAAGTGCAACACAACTGAGTCAGTTGAAATTCACCCAATTGTCCATTGTCACTGTCAAGTGCAACACAACTGAGTCAGTTGAAATTCACCCAATTGTCCATTGTCACTGTCAAGTGCAACACAACTGAGTCAGTTGAAATTCACCCAATTGTCCATTGTCACTGTCAAGTGCAACACAACTGAGTCAGTTGAAATTCACCCAATTGTCCATTGTCACTGTCAAGTGCAACACAACTGAGTCAGTTGAAATTCACCCAATTGTCCATTGTCACTGTCAAGTGCAACACAACTGAGTCCAGTTGAAATTCACCCAATTGTCCATTGTCACTGTCAAGTGCAACACAACTGAGTCAGTTGAAATTCACCCAATTGTCCATTGTCACTGTCAAGTGCAACACAACTGAGTCAGTTGAAATTCACCCAATTGTCCATTGTCACTGTCAAGTGCAACACAACTGAGTCAGTTGAAATTCACCCAATTGTCCATTGTCACTGTCAAGTGCAACACAACTGAGTCAGTTGAAATTCACCCAATTGTCCATTGTCACTGTCAAGTGCAACACAACTGAGTCAGTTGAAATTCACCCAATTGTCCATTGTCACTGTCAAGTGCAACACAACTGAGTCAGTTGAAATTCACCCAATTGTCCATTGTCACTGTCAAGTGCAACACAACTGAGTCAGTTGAAATTCACCCAATTGTCCATTGTCACTGTCAAGTGCAACACAACTGAGTCAGTTGAAATTCACCCAATTGTCCATTGTCACTGTCAATTCACCCAATTGTCCATTGTCACTGTCAAGTGCAACACAACTGAGTCAGTTGAAATTCACCCAATTGTCCATTGTCACTGTCAAGTGCAACACAACTGAGTCAGTTGAAATTCACACCAATTGTCCATTGTCACTGTCAAGTGCAACACAACTGAGTCAGTTGAAATTCACCCAATTGTCCATTGTCACTGTCAAGTGCAACACAACTGAGTCAGTTGAAATTCACCCAATTGTCCATTGTCACTGTCAAGTGCAACACAACTGAGTCAGTTGAAATTCACCCAATTGTCCATTGTCACTGTCAAGTGCAACACAACTGAGTCAGTTGAAATTCACCGAATTGTCCATTATCACTGTCAAGTGCAACACAACTGAGTCAGTTGAAATTCACCCAATTGTCCATTGTCACT
The DNA here is from genome assembly GCA_907163375.1 of Prostheceraeus crozeri. Classification (NCBI taxonomy): domain Eukaryota; kingdom Metazoa; phylum Platyhelminthes; order Polycladida; family Euryleptidae; genus Prostheceraeus; species Prostheceraeus crozeri. The sequence continues at coordinate 30,349 of CAJQUW010010743.1, forward strand.
GTCAAGTGCAACACAACTGAGTCAGTTGAAATTCACCCAATTGTCCATTGTCACTGTCAAGTGCAACACAACTGAGTCAGTTGAAATTCAACGAACTGTCCATTGTCACTGTCAAGTGCAACACAACTGAGTCAGTTGAAATTCACCCAATTGTCCATTGTCACTGTCAAGTGCAACACAACTGAGTCAGTTGAAATTCACCCAATTGTCCATTGTCACTGTCAAGTGCAACACAACTGAGTCAGTTGAAATTCAACGAACTGAAGGATCTTTTCAAGGCTCAGAAACTCCAGCGAGAAGAACAATTGTTTTTTCTCAAACAAAGTGTGGGACAGGTGTATTTCAACCCAACTCGCTGTGGAATATCTTGAAGGCTTCATTCAAGCAAATTACACAATCAATTCATTCTAACTGAACCTGTTGCGCATTTTGCTGAAGTTCTAAAAGTTAATCGCGTTGTTTTGACTGGAGAACGGCTTCCCTCGTCATCATCTGTTCAAGATTTCAAAGAGGAAACAAAACTTTCATCGTCTTCTTTTCTTAGAATGCTCAGCAGACTTGCCGAGGGTTGATTTGGGCATCGGAAGAGCATCCTCCTCTTCTGCCTCTGAATGAGAAGCAACTGACACAGCAGATCTGTGGTAGGGCATCCGAGAAGCACACATGTCAGCCTTGATGGCCTGTACAATGCGATTGAAAGGGATTGTGTTCACAACATCTCTCGGACATATTTCCACAGAGGAGCGAATGAAATCAGGTCTGATCATCCGTGTTCCAAGCAGAAGGTAATTTCTGCCCTCCGACAGACAAGTAATTGAAGTAGAAAGTACTTGAGTACGCGACTGTTCCTCTTCATGATTAGTAGAAAACATGGAGAGAAATTAATCGTCTCAAATTGCTTGGAAAAGCGATCTGTCATTATCTCTTTGTATCTCTCCAATTGCCGATTACCATTGAAGTCTCATATTATCACAAGTGAACATTTTGAAGTTTTTTCTCATTAAGAGGAATCCAATTCCATGTAATCACGACAGATCGGAGTCATGTTTCAGAAACTCAAGGTACAATAATGATGTTCTCTAATGCAATCCAAAAATGATGTAATCCGTCGCAAGTTATGTTGCCAGTGCAGTTTCAGAAAGCAAATTTTCCATACCTTCTTTCTGACAAAAGTAGATATTCCGTAAAGAATTGAGTTGAGACTATCAGCCGACATCTTATTCATCAATATTAATAAATTAAGAATTTTATATTTTTTGTATTCATAATAGAAACATTTTGCACTTTCCGTCCTGGCCTGACGATAGCTGGTACGGATAGTAGCTGAAATACATCGCTCAGGGTGTCCGTGCAAATTTGAATGAAAATTTCCTGACTTTCTGAAGGGAAATTTTACTCAAATGCACGCGTCAAATTTAAAAGAAAAAATCCGGGAAAATCTACTCAAAGTTCTGTGGTTAAGGAGCCTACACACCATAGAATTAATATTATTGAAGACAAAAATTTGAAAAGTGACGTAAAATTGGTTGAATTTTTAAGGTGCAGGTGATTCCAAATAACAAATACCAACATATGCATCAAACGGCTACATTATATTTCTAGAAAAAAAATGAAAATACAATCGATCGCATTAAAAGCTTGCGGATTGAGGAGAACAAAATAGAGAAGGAGTATAACAATAAATAACGAAAAATGTAGGACTTAACAATGAAATGTAACATTAACGGAATATCTGTAAAGTCCACTCTATAATAAAATGCAATAAGGTGAACGTCAGAGCGTTGTCATTCAGATAAGATCATTTGAACTGAAGCATTGCAGCGTGAATCCGCGGAAGGTGGAAGACCAAGAGCTAGACAGAGGAACATAATGGCTGACGTGCTGGATATGCATGAGAGTAGTCACAATCAGTTTAAGAGAATGACACAGAGAAGAATTGACCGAGGAAAGCTCATTGGCACACGACGTGTCGGGAATAGTAAATCTACATATTGAAAACCTACTTGAAATGTGTTTGAAAATATTCGATATTAGCCTCGGATCATTCGGAACAAGTCTGTAGAGTCAGTAGATTCTGCCACACAGCAATCAAGTGTGCAATAGCATTGATCCCAGATTACGGCTCATAGTTCCCCATACCATACGACGTTAATGAGGGAGTCTACGGCTCATAGTCCACCATTCCACACGACGTTAATGAGGGAGTCTACGGCTCATAGTCCACCATTCCACACGACGTTAATGAGGGAGTCTACGGCTCATAGTCCACCATTCCACACGACGTTAATGAGGGAGTCTATGGCTCCTAGTTCCCCATTCCACACGACGTTAATGAGGGAGTCTACGGCTCATAGTCCACCATTCCACACGACGTTAATGAGGGAGTCTACGGCTCATAGTCCACCATTCCACACGACGTTAATGAGGGAGTCTATGGCTCCTAGTTCCCCATACCACACGACTTTAATGAAGGAGATTACGGCTCCTAGTTCCCCATACCATACGACGTTAATGAGGGAGTTTACGGCTCATAGTTCCCCATACCACACGACGTTAATGAGGGAGTCTACGGCTCATAGTTCCCCATTCCACACGACGTTAATGAGGGAGTTTACGGCTCATAGTTCCCCATACCACACGACGTTAATGAGGGAGTCTACAGCTCAGAGTCCACCATTCCACACGACGTTAATGAGGGAGTCTACGGCTCATAGTCCACCATTCCACACGACGTTAATGAGGGAGTCTACGGCTCATAGTCCGCCATTCCACACGACGTTAATAAAGGAGTTTACGGCTCCTAGTTCCCCATTCCGCACGACGTTTGTGAGGGAATTCACAGCTACTAATTCACCATACTGTACAACGATTAGGAGTTTGACAACAGTTCATAGTTAACCATACCACGCAGTTCAGTCTCATTCATGTTGTATACGTTATGATAGGAGATTCCAGTCACTGAAATATTCTAAAAACAAAAAAATTGTATGCGAATGAAGGCTATATTTATAACAAATAAGTAGAGATATGAAGAGTAAAATCTGGAAAAATAGAAAACACTTCAACCATGGAGTGCGACTTCAACAACTTGCAATTAGTGTTTTAATTAGTCTCAAAATTTCCATGTTTTCCAGGGGGCGCGGACACCCTGATCGTTGCTTATAACACCTAATAGAATCGGCTATTTCCAATATAAAACACTTGGCCGACATAAACTCCTACATCCATCGACATTTGACGACAGATCAATGATTTCGCCTTCCAAAACTCCTACAACAAAGAAAGCTGAGGTGAACACATCTCGAACGTTCTCCAATGATAGGAGAAGAAACGAGAATGTTGCCTCACAAAGACTGAAGTGATTAACCACCCAGTTTCCGTTGCAGTGGATAATTAATTGTTCAGACAACTGAGATCAGCCTTGACAGATCAAATTACTCAGCGACGGCATGGCTGTGGTGAAAAAAGGCAATGTAGGGAAGCAGATGTGCTTTCTCATTCGCACTAGACGATATCCTGTTGTAAATCAAATATTCAACTTTGTTTGTTCACTTACCTCCAGCAGCTTGTACTCCATGGTTCTCACGCGCACTCAGACGCTCCAGTTGGTCGGAGAACTTCTTGTTCGGTTTTGCTCGACGTACACCTGAGAAAGGAGGTTTAGGACGATTTTCTTTCTCTTCCCCTTCTCTGCCGGGCGCAGGGATCTCCCAGGCTTGAGCAGGAGGATAAACCTGTCGAGAAACGGTTGTCGTTCATTGATGACATCAATCAACACATTTTCATTAATTCTCTGATTTGACATGTACAGCTGCATGAAACAGAATAGACGCGCTCATTGATAAGCATCTCTCTCTCGTGTCAAGTGTGGCTAGTTACATGGCATGCCTACGCACACGAAAGTTCCCTTCTTAAATGCAGATAGATCTTAACATGATTGACGAGGATGTTTAAAACGTTGTCCCACAAGAATTATAGAAAACAATTTAATAGTCCGGGAGCTAGCGTGAAGTTGTGCAGGGAACGAGGTAGTACATAAAACTTTCACATAGCATAGTACACCTCTAACCTACTGCAAAACTTCGCGTCTGCCGGATCAGATCATTTGCTTTTCAGAAATAGAGAGGATAACACAATCCTATGTATTTCCAATGGTAAAATTGTGACATTTGAGGTGTTGACTCCATTTTTTCGAATTTTTGCTCATAAAAGTTACACAAATTGGTATTTTGTTGAACTGGTTATTATAGAAATCATCTACAGATCATGATCTTTCAAATGAGCTGTCATTCAGTGACAGAGGATGAAGTAAACTGTACAAACAGACACTTTTCGTTAAAGTATATCAACAATTTTCCTGAAATTTCTATGTTAAAATATGCAGTTACACCAACGAAAAGTGTCTGTCTGTACACTTTACTTCATCCTCTGTCACTGAATGATAACTCATTTGAAAGATCATGATCTGTACTGTGTCATGATCCCGGACTATAAGTAGTAATCGAAGAATGAGAGATTAGATGACTGCTATCATAATCTCTGCACATCATCAGAAGCATCTAGGATAGGATCAGTCTGGACTCCCTTCAAGACGTTTTGAGATAACTTATGAAATCACCGAAAATTCATTGCAAACGATCCTGACCACAGCGATCTTCTGGCTTGCTTCTAAAGTAGATTTTGTGAATTAATTTTTAATGACGTATTATTACAAAACCATTTTGAATGTTTGTCAATATCTGAATAGTCGTAAAACATTTTGTCTTATATGTTACAGAATTTAGGCAGCAAATAATAACGTGAAGCATGTCTTTAAAGATGTCGTCATTTTGATATTTGAGACATTTTTAATTAGGTCTTTCTGTTTCTCAAATTTGTTATTTTGATCTTATTTTGTGAAGTCTTTCAAGTAATGAAGGAGCACCATTTCATCAATAAGAAATTGGAATTGCTCGAATTCGCGACACTTGAACCTATACTCATGTTGCGGTAGAATTATTGAAATTTACTAACTGTTTAAATATTACCATTTGGGACTAAATAAGGAAATATTCTGCTTTATAATTCCCCAATATGTATTCACAAATTTCATAATTAAAACATAAATATTCATAATTTTATAATCAAAATACATGATTATCATACATTTGTTAAATATTTATAAAAATCTATATTATGCATATATTCTTCATAATGCTATATTATGCTCATAATTCCCCGCACTTTGCAAATGTATTTTAGGTTGTAGGATAGGCCATAAACTGATAGCTATCTTCTGATCATGGTCCTCTCATCTAGAAAGTTCTTGGATAGCAGTATGTGACATTCCTCTCTGCAATTAGAACCGATGATGCAGATCGGAAGGTCATTCACGGACATCAGCAGTGCAGAGGTCACACTGATCTGTCACAATCAATGATATCGTCAACATGTTCGCTATCGGGAATCACATTGTAGACTTTTTATGGTCGGATGAGTTGACATAGTCATCGATTGAACGTAGAAATCTGATTCAAGACTTCAATTATCACATGCATTTCCTGTCAAAGCCTCGATCACGTGATGACACACGCTGACAATGTGTTGTTTTCCTCATTGCTGGAATGCGTTGTTTTCGCCAAAACTGATGACATTTCGACCTCCAGCATTCCGCAAGTGCATCGATGACGGTCATTTCTCACGAAGAGCCAATCTCACAGAGATCGGACCGAATTCGGCGCTACCTCTATCGAGAAGGAAACATCTGTCGGTTCCATCATGATCAGGGCGAGGGGCCCGAAGCACATGAATATCACAGAATCACCGCTGCTGATAGAAATGCTCATCTCATGATTAATGAGCTCCATCGCATTCATGAAGTAAAATGCCATTAATGAAAATGTACTGAGAGCTTCCACAATGAATATGATCACATTCTTGCTTAATTAACTTAACGATCACAGATTCCGACCTCAAAGTGATTGCCTGCAGCGGGGATTGAAAGGTTTATCACCACTTGGGCTTTTATCTCGATAATCTCACGCTTGTTCAAAGGAAAATGTATCACATAACACCAGACCAATTATCTAATCAATCTTACAGAGTCGACGACCATAAACAACGCAAATATAAGTGCTTTCATGCACAAATGTCTGACCTGAGATTCAGCCTTCCAATGTCTCCATCAGAGCTGAAATACATGATATTTTGTCGTTAAAGAAACATTGAGTCAACTACTCGCTTTAGATTCCTGCAAATGTTTTTAATTAAAATCCAGGAGTGGCCAATAAAACTCAACGGTCACTCCAAAATATTTAAATGCTCTGTGCCTGCAAGCAGGATGAAGAGAAATGCTGATATATAGATGCATAGAAATCTGACACTATAATAATAAAGTGGACATGTACATTGAAAACAATGCTAGGTTATGGACACAGAATTAGATCCATCAACGCGCGCGGCTTCGGTTTCTACAATGGAAGCATCGTATCTGTCCTTAATGGCACATCACAGAATTAGACAACTTGCTCCTTCTCGAATGGATAATTCATGTATCGCTTGCTATTGGAAATGGCAAACAATAAGCTGTCAGCAGAGGACACCAGAGCCAGTGAGAGAGGCGTGCGTGCTGTGATATCACTTCGCACACACCAAAACACATATCCCTGTCTGGCTTCGATTCAATGTATGCACTATACAGTGAGCAATGCCGAGGAGAGGATCATCAAGTGAACTAATTTTCGTACGCCTGCTACTTTCTTTAATAATGATCGGAAGGGCCAACATTATGGAGAAAACTTGTGGGCAATGATCTGAATTCTTCGAATCTGAAGGAATTTTGGCAGTCGAAGCACTTTGATAGAATTCACAGCAATCCGCAAGCGACACACGACTTTTTTTCCTATCTCTGTAAGGTATTAGGAATCCACTTTTAAGTTCCAGCATGCGCCATCGTTTTGAATTAGTCTCAAAGTGTTAAGCAGTCTAATTCTGTGGTCGTAGACATGGATTGACGTGACAACGTCACCTGAACAATAGCGGCTGACAATGAACAGACACCGATGCTTTCTCAGGGGAATTTGTAAAGATACACGGCTATGATCAGTTCCTTGTAAATATAAAATCATTTCTTCACAGCAAGAATCTATTGCATGCTTCAGTCATTTGATTCTTCTGAAATCTAGCAACATTGACTTACAGATCGGTCCCTATCCGAGCAGTTCAAATGATCATCAACAAACAGCTGTTGTCCATTCTAGGCCCACTATCATGCACAAAGCGAATAGTCAGGTTTCTATAGATATCCTTGGATGTGACGTTGCGATTCGGCCTACCAAGGACTGGTGCGGCTCGAAATGGCCCAAACTAGGTGATGACCATCTAGACTGGCTGAACAAGCTGAAGCACTGGAGTTGGCTTCTATCCAGCACCGATAAGGATTCTTGCATGGTCATTTCTGACAGATAAATCATCTCCATCAGTCGCACAGTCACCGAACTTGCCTGATGCGTTCCCATTTCATCATCATGCCAGATATTCAGACTGCATCACATTCACTGAATATTCACTGAACTTCAAAATGCAGATTGAACACTTCATGTATTTCGCAGATGAGGTGCGCGGGTCGATGCGCCCCTGAATACTCGCGGCTGGTGTGGATTCCTGAGATTACACGAAAATCATCTCCACGCTCATATTGCTACTGCATTCGTCCACAATCACAAAATTACAAACAGAACAAATTCTTCAGATCAACTACTCGAAGTGAGCGGAAGACTCGTTGACCTCCTAAAGGCCACAGCATGTTCTCCTGTCAGTTAAATAGACACATGGCATCAGTATGAGGTTCACATGGATGACTTGCATCGATAAAAATGAATTGAATGACAGAAACTTCGATAGAATCTTTGTCAGGACATGATTTCAACTGTAGTATCCTGCCGAGAATGATTAAGTGCAATTCCATCCATTCATGTCGCTAAAATTGTATTTTAATTCAGTCATGGTGAATGCCTAGAATGAGTGAATGCCAACAAAAATGTACGAATGTCATGCCCTTCAACTCAATGAATTACAGAAGACTATCCCGGAGAAGTGCGCCCAGTCAGTCATCCTTCCGAATGGTGTGCCTCATTAAAAGCGCAAATTTACGAATGACACAATACTCGAAATTAATGATGAATGTAGTTTAATTTCTGATATTTAATAACGAGTTCAACGACAATTCAATCTAACAAATGTCATCATGACTCAATGTCCTATCCACCCATACACCGGACTCAATGTCCTACCCACCCATACACCGGACTCAATGTCCTGCCCACCCATACAACAAACTCAATGTCCTGCCCACCCATACACCGGACTCAATGTCCTGCCCACCCATACACCGGACTCAATGTCCCACCCACCCATACACCGGACTCAATGTCCTGCCCACCCATACACCGGACTCAATGTCCTACCTACCCATACACCGGACTCAATGTCCTACCCACCCATACAACAAACTCAATGTCCTGCACACCCATACACCGGACTCAATGTCCTGTCCACCCATACACCGGACTCAATGTCCTACCCACCCATACACCGGACTCAATGTCCTGCCCACCCATACACCGGACTCAATGTCCTACCCACCCATACACCGGACTCAATGTCCTACCCACCCATACAACAAACTCAATGTCCTACCCACCCATACACCGGACTCAATGTCCTGCCCACCCATACAACGGACTCAATGTCCTACCCATACACCGGACTCAATGTCCTACCCACCCATACAACAAACTCAATGTCCTGCCCACCCATACACCGGACTCAATGTCCTGCCCACCCATACACCGGACTCAATGTCCCACCCACCCATACACCGGACTCAATGTCCTGCCCACCCAAACACCGGACTCAATGTCCACCCACCCATACACCCCACCCATACACCGGACTCAATGTCCTACCCACCCATACAACAAACTCAATGTCCTGCACACCCATACACCGGACTCAATGTCCTGTCCACCCATACACCGGACTCAATGTCCTACCCACCCATACACCGGACTCAATGTCCTGCCCACCCATACACCGGACTCAATGTCCTACCCACCCATACACCGGACTCAATGTCCTGCCCACCCATACACCGGACTCAATGTCCTGTCCACCCATACACCGGACTCAATGTCCTACCCACCCATACACCGGACTCAATGTCCTGCCCACCCATACACCGGACTCAATGTCCTACCCACCCATACACCGGACTCAATGTCCTACCCACCCATACACCGGACTCAATGTCCTACCCACCCATACACCGGACTCAATGTCCTGCCCACCCATACAACGGACTCAATTTCCTAACCCATCCTCACCCATACACCGGAACTCAATGTCCTAACCTCCACCCAAACCCGGACCTTCAATGTCCTGCACACCCAAACACCGGACTCAATGTCCCTACCACCCAGACACCGGACTTCAAATGACGGACTCAAGTGACCGATAGTTAATTGCGACATAACAATTCCAATCAGATCAGAATCCCATATCGGTCAGTCCAGAAAAGGAAGGGATTGAATCTCAGTTTGCCATTTTCCTCATTAATAAATACTCTGATAATTTTCCGCCTAGCCAAAGAGCCGATTAAAATTCTCATGCTCCCTGTGAACTGCGGGAATCACAGTTCTTCTTATCTCTTCCATCACAAAAGTATCAAATCCGAAGCTCTTTGAACTCAATTCATCTTCTTACCCACTCGTCTCAATTCTTATCTGTCATTATCCAATTGGACTTGACAAGAGATCAAATTGAATTTCATGCAACAGATATACAGATTCATAGGACAGCTGCCGTCTTGAAAAACTGCCAGCTCATTCACTTTCAGTCCTCCTCAGATGTATGACGAAGCATCTTCTGTGTGAACGACATTGGACATCAAATCATCAATCAAATAATCATAATCACTAGCCTCTTTCTATGTCTTATCAAACTGTGATCCACTTTCTGGGCATGTGAGTTTCCACTTCTCATGCTCTGTCTGATATAATTGTGCACTGTTGACAAACAGTAGAACCTCAGGCATGGATTCCGCAATCTGTGAGCATTGTTTCCTATCCAAGGGTATAGTTCCTGTATCATGCCGATGTCTTCAGAAAATAGTCCGAAACGCCAGCCAGAACAGTAGTAGGTAGTATCTGATGAACAGCCATCATCCCCCACACATACGAAATCATCAAAACTCTCAATCAGGCTCAGTGAGATGAAGACTCGCGCTGTTGATCTGCAGAGCTTTGTAGAGGACAATAGCGAGATAAAACATTCTCTCCTCCGCAAAGAACAAATCTGTCCACCATTGAGCCACTGACTTCCTCTCATCATTAAAGCCACGCCTTCAAATCCCAGCCCTGATTCCCAATTTGCATGGAACTACGCGGTTCTCAAGTCATTGTTTATTCTCTGTAAACTGCGCGGATAATTATTCCGAACATGTCTATCACCATCGGTTAGAAAAGCTTCACACGACACACGATGGACTCCTACCCTTCTCTCCCCGTCTTCTCCTCCTCTCCTTTCTCGACAGCCAATCAGAGAGACGCGTTGGTGAATTTAAATCTTACTCGACTGATACAGTTTTGCAGAGGGACTGTCATCGCCATGAAGACTCGCCAACTCGCTCTCTTTTGCGAACATTCATCATTGCGCGGTGTAGCGCGTGCATATCATTCACGTGGCTTTCTCCGCATCGCTTGGACTGTTTATGTTCTGTTAATGGTCGGACTTCTGCTCTCCTCTGTCTTCCGCCTGTGTATGAACTATATCGGCTATCACACCATCATTCAGACGAATGTCATGTACGAGGAACCGGAGGTGTTCCCTGCAGTGACTGTATGTCCTCATCATCCCTTTTCAAGCCGCGCCCTTCATGCATGGAATACTAGCAGCATTCTCTCTCCGCTCAATTTTTCTACACGTCTCAAAGAGCTCATCAGTGAGGAGATCAGCAAGGGACGATTCAGTTCTGCAGAGCGCTTATTACAGGTGAGTTCGCCGGTCAGGATTCGCATCTAAGAGACAGCGACGGGTGGTGGGTACTGGTGAGACTTCAGTGGAGCATTGTAATAGGGTAGGACTTTCGGCGACTTGCAAGGAGGCGAAACGCACGGGACATAGGATAAATCTACAACCACTGTGTCACAAAGATTTCAGCGCACAGATTGTAAGATTGTCAGCAGGAAGGGCATCCGGTTTCCGTGGCACAGTGGTGAACTGCTTGGACTAGCGATCTTTCGGTGCAGAGGTCGAGCCCGAGAGTTGGTCACTGAAAGTCGGCAAGAATGGTATCCGGTCTCCGTGGCACAGCGGTTATGTGCTTGACCCAGCGATCTTTCGGTGCAGAGGTCGAGCCCGAGAGTGTCACTGAAAGTCAGCAGGAAGGGTATCCGGTCTCCGTGGCACAGTGGTGAACTGCTTGGCCTAGCGATCTTTCGGTGCCGAGGTCGAGCCCGAGAGTTGGTCACTGAAAGTCGGCAAGAATGGTATCCGGTCTCCGTGGCACAGCGGTTATGTGCTTGACCCAGCGATCTTTCGACCAAGAGGTTGAGCCCGAGAGTTTGTCACTGAAAGTCGGTAAGAATGGTATCCGGACCTCATAATTCTCCACGTAAAGGTCCGACTATATCAGCAACGTCCAAGCCCCCTGTACGGGGGAGTAGTGACGTCAAACCGACTCAGCTAACTCTCACCAATAAATGGCAAGTACCCTATGATGAGAACGCATGCGCCTCCGAAATCGGCAGATCTTGAACCATGGGGACTTTAGCATCTACACATCGAAGTAGAGCCGCTCCCCTGATTTTCTATCTCCCTCGACACGCTAATATCACACCAGCATTGAATAACTTGAGATGGCTGTCAACAAGATCCTCAATCGATCTACGTGTCGTCACTATAGCATTCAAATGCACACATGGTATTGCTCCTGAATACCTCAGTGAGCTGCTTGTTCCTGTCACCTCACTTGCACATCGCTCTCGCGTCAGATCCACTTGTACGAAGTCACTTGTGCCAAGATCACGTCTAATAACAGTCGCCAGGCTCTTCTCCGTAAAAGCCTCACAAGCGTGAAATAACCTTCGTCTTCTGTCACCTCTCAAGGAACTCTAAGTCTCTTCAAAGTCGATGCTAAAGACTACTTTCTCACGTCAATGACTGCTACGTTTTTTTACTGTCTTTACGATCATTTTTTCCGTTGATCATTTGTGCAAAGGCTTTGAAGTTTTGTGAAACATGCTGTCCTCACATGCTGTTGGGATTCAAAATCTTCTCATTTCCTCTGAGACTATCGCAGTGTTATTCTATAACCTAAAACAATTGTACTGCAGATGAATGTTCGATCCGAGGCAATTCGTAACTCTGTTCCCTGAGCTCTTGAAGGGCGGGAGATGTTAGTTGAACATCGTCGAAGTAGAGAACGTGCGGTCAAGTGGTCGGCTCATATTATTGCGTCGATAGGTAGTTTCCTCACCTCCATACAGAGTCATCATTTGAACTCATGTGCAGAGAAGAGGGTAGGAGAGTGAATTCCGCCAGTAATTGTCAATCACAGACAGTCATCCATCACAATGTCCGATGAACAGCAGTAGTCGACTGTGTTCGGCGATCTGCCCAAACTTGTCGATCTGCAAGTCAAAACCCCAGAAATGTGAACAGCCGAGAGATGAAGTTGGCAGAGAGCCCTGATCTGCAAATTCACCCTTCAACAGAAGAACAAAGATTGTCAAGAGTACTTAACGATGTCGTGTTTCAATAGAAAGTATTTCAATTGGTTTGGGAAATATATCGACAAGTCACGGACGACGAATTCACGGGAAATTCGGATGTATACTGAGCGCTCAATTCACGACAGCTTCGGTTGACGACCCTGGAATCAAGAGATTCCTCTCCACCTCGGCCTAGTCACACCGGAGGTTGTTGGCAGCACCATGGAGTCACTTAATGCTCTCTGTTGTGACCTTTAATTGCAAGACACGACTTGTATTCACCTCAGCACGGATATAGAAGTGATCCTGCCTGCAGTTAGCTCGATAGCCCGATAGCCGCACATTTTCTGGGGAACACAGTCGCAGATATTGTTTGATAGAGCATTTTTGACTTAACTTCAGAGGAAGAGTAGCGGTCATCGTTTTCATGTAAACGAATAATTTCAAACTCTTGTAAATGATCTCAGAGACTGTTGAATGCTTCAAGATAGGAGGACTAGCGATTGAGACGTAACAAATGCTATTATAGGGAGACATCCGATTCGGGAATGAAAGACAATGGGCAGAGAAGGACTTGAATGGAGGACGAGTACTTCTAAATGTTCTAAATGAATAATGCACTACGAGCGGCGTGGCATGAAAGTATCTACACTTCTCATTTTATCAGAGCGAACCATCAAGTCGCCAAGCAGGACAATAAGCACGATAATATCAGCTCACCAGATGATGCGTAGGTGCAGACCATTAAAATTCTGCAGTTCTCGAAATTCAGTCCAATTAATTGAAGGACGAAGTAGACGACTTAAATCTACATTCGCAGACTGATTAAATTCAGTTCTTCCGCATTCAGTGCAGATCCCATCACCTGGTTTATTGCTTCTGAGAGAGAAGTCCACAGGAGAGACGATGCTTGGGCACTTCTATTCATATTTTCAAGTTGTTGGGTGGAAAGAGTCAAGACAAATATTGATGTTAATTGGAACTTTATATTTTCGCAATTAATTTCAATCTTCATTACAAGATCATCGTCAGGCATAGAAGGGAATATTTACATACACAAAATTCAAAATTCACATTACACAAAGGGCAATAAGATATCATGAGTAAGATCACAGTCAATTTCAATTGTCTTTGCTATTGGTGAAATGTAGCCCAATACTATCTGTCTCATCCTCATATTTCTATTCATCTTCTCTTGATCATGATATCTTATTGCCCTTTGTGAAATGTGAATTTTGAATGTTGTGTAACACAACTTGAAACACTTCTATTCAGTTTCTTGCATCCTCCATCATACAGACTGCTTCACAAATATTCACCTCACGAGACAATTGGCAAAATAATTACATCACCCATGATGCTGTTCTCCTACGAATACTGTTTAATAATGAGAATTAGCAAACCTGCATTCGTCAGCGGCCTTCATTTATGAGATACTTAGACCTACAAAGTTCACGTGTAAGAAAACAAGGATGACGCCACCAGCTCTCAATACCATGTTAGCATAAATGAACATCAACGGTATCGCCGACATTTCAACCGATCAAGGTGTAGCCAGCCTTTTAAAATATCCTGTTCATTTCATTGGAAATTATTCTTCCTTTAGTCCAAACACAGAGTGAGAGGCTTATTACCAAATCATTTTAAACCTTAAATTCGGGAATATGGAGTGACTCGGTGGTACTTTGAAACGATGTTATAAGGCTACAGACTTTTAGTCTGTAAACAACTACCGCATCTCTTCTAATAGAAACGAGGGGTTCTATCAATTCATGTTGCTCTAAACCCCCCGTTTTATTAAAGGCCCGGGCTCTATTTAATTACATTAAAAATTTATCGCTAAAAACTCGATATCAAGCAAAACATTCGATGAACCTACATAAAAATGCCGGCCTATTATATGACGGCTCTCGCCACTACTTGTGCAGTATACCGCAGTTTACATCATTCGTACATACGCCTGATATCTTGAGTAGCCCAGGTATTACTGTAGCATACTTTAATATCATTATTCAATACTGAAGTTCGTATTTGTCTTTTGTCTAATTTGTGTTTCTGGTCATAGAAACCCACTCGCTACAAGGAATTACGAAAAAGGAAGCCTACGTGTGATGCCTGGGTGCATACAAGTATATCGGTACTCACCGGTACATTATCAGAGATGGAAACTACATGTGGAATTCACTGTGTCATTATCAGCCAACTAATTGTGAAATCGTCATGTCCTGTATATGAATACCTACCAGGTATACAGTAGGTACATGAACACTTGCACAACAGTAACGGGATGCTTATGTATGGGCTACAGGCTGCATAAGATGCTTCTGAGTCTGACCCGCGCTCCATTAGAGGATATGCGGTTATCTCCATGAAGAATTTTTCATGCTTGTCCATAACCTTTAAGATGTAAATCTTTGACCGTAAATTTTCGTCCGAAACTCGGAGATTTCATGAGCTGTGATCAGCTGTGAATTCATAAGCTTCATGCACGGCCATGTATTGCTACTTTGCACTGTTCGCATGCAATTGAGGATGACAAGCAAGCATATACGAATGCATACGACAAATGCTGCAAAGAATTGCCAATATCATTTGGAACATAAACGTCAAGCAGACAGATGGCCATGATAGTTTTCAGTCACATGCAGAACTGCTTAAGGAAGACGCATTGTCAGTTATACAGCTTGGGGCAACATATCTGGTTAATTCGCGATTCCTTTAGTTGTTTCCCAAACACAGTCATTTAAAAGACGTTGCTGCGGATTTCAGTTATCCCCGCCACTTTCTGAATCTTGTGGGGCGGCCAAGTGTCGGCTTTGTCTCTCACAAGTTGAGGATTAAAATCATTACTTCCTCCAATCCATCATTATGATGGTAAAGAAAATGCTGCGGAGAGAGAAATGACAGTCGCCTCATGAAAATCATCGTGAAGGGCAAATCTCCATTCATTTGATTCTGGAGCAGTGCGGAATACGGGCGATTTCTGTATTGTGATAACATCAATGATAATTGCTTGTTGGTGAAACATTAACTTGTTGTAGTTTGATTGTCTGCCAGTGTCAGTGGAAATGAGTGAAGGAGATTTACAGCAACTAGTAGTTGTTTTCCACACAGAATTGAAATTTTATCAAACCCCATTTTAGCGGATAATTTCATTGTCATCGTCATTTACTTTGGGAAATTAGATAAACATTGGCATTAGAGGCGAGCAGTTTTTAATGAAAATTGAAGTTTACCGGAGAATTAAGTGCTCCGAGCAGAATGGTTTCCCTGGAAGCTATCAGTCATGCTCTGCGTTCATGGGTCTTGAAGTAACCAATTCCTGCCTCAGGGTTGTATTGGAACTCTAAGAAAAGTTTCATCTCTAAATGTTTGCTCGTATTTGCAGAAATAATAGCTCAGAAGTTGTTGTGATTCTAATCATCCCTAACATTGAATGATTATCAGTACAGTTCACATCACAAAATTAGCATGGAGAACCTCTGAGCCCGATAATCAACCTGATGAATGAAATGAAATCCTTCTCAAATGTTACACAAATTCTGATACAATTTGAGAAGTCCTTCCCTTAACTAGCACCCCATAAGACTGTTCAGCGTGACGAAGCGCGTCACACATCTTTATTTTGATAATTTATAAAATCGTCTGTAAACTAAGAGGGAGAGATATTTTTTCTTTCATCGCGGAAATTGGATAATGAACCTCCTTCCCCTATCAGTCGGTGTATTTCGAGCTCTTCAACTTCATTGCCAAATCAATGAGCTTATTGGTTGACGAATGCATCAACAGTCGCCTGTGGTTTGACCCAATCTGAAGTCCGGTCTCCCAGAGACAGCATGCACTATAATGTCAACTCCGAATTACCGCAAGGCCACGAGCACCGCTACCATCAAGGCTTCAAGGTGAGGTAGAGTGCTTCAGGGAAGTGTGATCAATACAACGACATCAGTTACACTACAAGACGAGAACCCACAAAACCGCCAGACAGAGCTGGAAAAATTCCACTGAATTTTTTTAATTCCAATTCCAGAGCAGAAATTTCAATTCCAAATCCAGTCGAAACAGTTTAATTCAATTCCAATTCCAATTCCATGATAAGATTCAATTCCAATGATTTCATGTCGCATATAGTGTCTCATGTTAATGTATCTAACGTTTGTTCGTTTCAATCGAACCCATGTAACCTTATCCTATCCTCGCTGTTCCTGTGTGCCGTTCCCTGCGTCGTTCCTATGTGCGTTCTCATGTTCATAGTTCATATTTCTTGTGTACATGTATATATGTAACCAGTTAGCCTACGCCATTTTCGTTTCATAAACGGGATATTCAATATCTCGTGAAAAAAAGAAAAGACAATTAACGGCTAGCAAAGAATCAAACGCAGAGAGAGAGAGAGAGAGAAGAGATGCGAATAAATCTCTTTTAACTGACAGAAGAAAGAAATTCAATGTGCGAATAACGTGATTGTTGATGACAGAAAAAACGACAATAAAAATGATATCATGAAAACTGATTAATGGTCCATGTTAAAAAAGGAGATTAAAAATTCCGTGATAAGAGTGAAATGAAGTCGGGTCCAAAGCTAGCGGGCAGAGATTAAAGTGAGATCTTTTGAGATTTTCAATCTTCAAAAGAAAGTGGTTTTATCGTGTAGTCTCAAAAATTGGTATAAAATAGAAACGATAAGAAATTGACACAGCAACAACACATACGACATCTTCAGCAGCTGTTAGAAGAACTCCGGTCTCTCGCGGTGTAACCTTAACTACAGCAGCAACTGCCTGCCAGCGAACAACAACACAGCAGCGAGCGCGATTGAAGATTGACGGTATAAGTGACACTGATATTTATGATATTATTTTGGTATAAGTGAGTCCGATCGAATTGAAGTGAATTCAACATTAAGAAGTGAACTGTAAGTGTTAAGTTTTTCTTTTATGGTTGCGCATCGCATCTATATAACTATAGTCTTAAAAATTAATATTGTTAATTGTTGTGATTGGACGTTGCGATTACAATTCTTGTACAAATAGATTTATCACAGGTCTATCGAAAAAGTGGAATTGAGGTTTATCAGCGTCAATTCCAATTCCGATTCCAGTAGATTTGAATATCGTCAATTCCAATTCCGATTCCTACTTTTCCAACTCATGCATACAGGGGATACATCAGCCTCAGAACCTTGTTCTTCTCAAGAACCATTGAATAGCCAATAAGAATCTTCCCTTATACCCATCATACGAGAAAGACGAATCTTCCACTCTCCCCTCACTACTTTTAGGGCTTTGCATTTGAATACCTCCTTCAACGCACTGAACTTCAGTCCTCATTCTCCGCCAATCCGACTTCAAATTCAACACCTCTGTGAACGCATTGACGGATAGAAAATTCTCCTTCTTTGTGACTTGCACACATCATTTGCTGATGACATCTCTCTTATCTTACAGCACGACGTCGTCCAATCTTACTACCAAAGTCTGACGTTGAAGGAATCCATGGAAATCGGTCTTCGAGAGAACGAGCTCTTCGTCCATTGCCATTTGAAGAGGTCCGACGATCGGAGTAGCCGTGCTGGATCGCTCAAGGATTGTGGAGCGACAGTGACTCTGTGGAGCAATCCTCGACATTTCAACTGCTACATCATCCGAGTGCCCAGTCGGATCTCAAAGGATGTCTCCTCACTTCTCTTCATTCTCCGTCTGCAGAAGAAAGTCCACTCATTCCACGCCGGAGCAGCATTCGGACAGGTAACTCATGTGCTGTGCATGACCTTACTGCTCGCAGACACTTCCGTCTTCAGAGGGGATTTCGACAGCCTCGTAACCCCTTACGTTGCAACGCTAGCGTTCACAGTGTCCTTTCGATGAGCTCAGATTCACCGGTGGGCGAATCTCTTGACAATTCAACGCCAATTTGTGAATTCCTCTTTTTCAATGGAGCATGTGTCATTTTAATTACACTGGAAGGTGCAATAATGTAATGATAAATGGTGTGTGAAAATGTTCGCTTTGTGGATGAATTAATGCCGCTTTTCCTCTCTACATTATCGCTTTAACACGCAGATTCAGGCCACAGACTCAACCAGTCGCGTGTGGAGACTCTAATTGATGTTAATGCTTCGTCGCCGGTGTGGAGTATCTCGCGCGAATGGAATACTGAAACACGTAGTATTTCCGATGCATCGAGGAATTTCCCTGGTTTTCAAGTCTGTCTGGAGAACCAGTTCGATAGCAACTTAGCATCACTTTAGAAGCTAGCGATAGAAAGGACTGGAAAAGTCCATACGAGTCTTCATTCCGTCAGAGCTCGCTGAGAATGTCGCGAGAAAATGCGCGAGCAACAGTTTATGGTTTTCTGGCTTTAAACGTTCTATCTCACTTCCCGGGAGTTGAGCAAACAATTTCTATGAACGCTATCTTCAAAGACCTTTTGTAGCCGGACTGTTTTCGGGTTTGCAAAACCTAGGGGCTCCCGGAACCCCTTCTCTGATTTCGCCATTCCCTTAATTTCAATCGTTCGTAAACTTTCTGCACTTTGTGTGTGTTCGTATCAATTTGGCCACCAGTTTTTGCCAACTCCTGTCATCTTGTTAGTGCACATACCATCAGTTGAAAATTCAAATTCACATTTTTCGAAGCATGTTTAGTACCTGTTGGAAATTGATGGCTGGATGACGCTGATAAAAGACTTATAATTGTAATCCAAACACAATGGAGTAGTACAGTCCTTGGTGCAGATGCATTGCAGCAGCTGCTCATGAAAATGAATATATCGTAAGTCACTCTGTGCATTCTGTACCTGGGCAACAATAATTGCAACAAAAAGTTGACAGAATTACTTACAAATTTTCAGCTCATAATATTTTCTTAATTTATTTCATTTTTTCACTTTATTACATATTACAATGAGCATTGTATAAATGCTATCGCTATTATCAATTCGTCATTGCGTAGATGCATTTGCGGATTAATGACTGTCATAACTTCTGATGGACTTTCTCAATTATCTGGAAATAATTTGAATTTTTTGAGATGCTCAATTTTGTATGAAATTGATAAAAATTCTTCAAAAAGTACTTTTATATAACGGTCACATTTTCTATATTCCTCTGAGCCAAATCAATTGATTATCAGAAATACTGTGAGACAAGCAGTCACAAAACATTAGATTCTTAGTTTTTGCAGTTTTCAGCAACATCAAAAATGTCCAGGGAGGGGGCGGGCAAAATAGAGTTAAGTGTCTGAGAGCATTCAAAGGTCTACTAACCGCATCAATTTCATTTGTAGTGAAAGACTCTGCCACTTAATTTCTTTTCATTTAAGTCAGAAACACTAAATAATCGCCTTATCTGATGGTGTTGGTCAGACTGCAATGTTTCATCGAGTCAACAGTCATGAATAACAAGTAGGCCCGCAGTTCTGTGAATGATTCCATGCCTACAGATTAACATGTAAGCGCTGTACATTTTCAGAATCACATTGACTCTACTCCGGCAATCACATCAAAACAATTCTCTCAAATAATTACAAAATCTTTCTGCTCTCAGAATCAATTTCCTTAATATTTGCATTGAATTTCTACCTCAGACTGAGACTGTCTCATTATGGACTTCTTTGAGACATGAATTATCAGCTACACTGGCAAAGAATGATTCAATTGCGGCATTAATTGTCAGTTCACTGACTCCGAGAGAATGCTGTCATGTGGAACTTGCACCATCTCTTGTGCAATTCCTGGTTCTGAATGAACAACATTTTTCATCTGCATATCAATCACTGATATGAGGGTGAATCGATGTATAAACTGTTTTCGACTTGGAATTGTGGAAATATGATATCAAGCTTTCTCTCTCATGTACACGTACAACTCGCGTGAACTGACATCAAAGTACACAAACTAAAAACACCTAAGACCATCGCTGTTGTGATTCGGAGTCACTCGCATTGATATTGATAATGAGAAAGAACACGCCTGCAGTTCATATTCGGATTGTAGGAAGTGTCGCTTAATGACTTCAAATGAGAAAGTAATTGAGTCATCATCAGCCTATATCTGCCCACTGCAGGGCGAAGGCCTCTGTATGACACTTCCACCACCTTCTGTTTGCGACTACTTGTGCCCAGTTAATTGTGTTGCAGAACAGCACAATTTCTTGGCGGTCTTCCTCTTCTTCGTTTTCCTTCCCATGGTCTCTATGCTGTTCATCTTTGGGTCCATCATCTGTCATCAATTCTGGCAATGTGTCCTGCCTACAGCCACTTTCTTACCTTCTTGCTTACTTGTTATTTAGCAACTTACTTACTTTATTTTTTCGTTTTTCGTCGTTTGTTCCTGATTCCACCAGGGTTGGACGTTCCTGCGATGACTTTCTTCCACGCGTTCCGATCTAGAGCAGTGTCCTCCTAGACCTTCAGTTGTTCTAGGTCTTCTCTGACACAGGCATACCACGTTTTCTTCGGTCTTCCTGCTGGTGGACGGCGACCGTCAACCGAAGGATGGTATACCTCACCGATGATGTTATCCGTTGTTCTCCTTACATGCCCGAATCACCGCAAGCGTTTCTGACGTAGGCGAATAGGAAGTTCAGGTATGCCGCACAGTCTTGCCACTTCATCACTTAGTACCTTGTCCTTCAGCATTCGCCTATCAACGCCTCTTAGCAAGCATGTAGAAATTGAAATATTGAACTCTAAGTACGTAAGCTGCAAAATCCCACCTTTGACATTCCTTTGCGGATCCCTTGTTTATTTCCTTGGTACACGTTCCGCAAAAACTGTTCGCACGTTGCCTCGTGCATTCGCATCAGTGAGCACATGACTACACCTCGAGTGAAGAGAAAAACACCTTCTCATGTTGTCGCTGGAAGAGTCAACGATTGCATGAAATCTGATTTCACTAGCAGTATCATAATGCATCAAAATGGTTCACAGATGTCGATAACCGACAGTCAACTTGAGATTTCACCTTTTCAAGAGACACTGACGTCCGATTAGCGATAAGAGATGAATCTGTCCACGTGTAGGCGTGAGTACATCTTCCACTTTTTCATTATCAATAATCTCAAACTGTGATCGAGGGATGACTTCTTCACGCTTCATTGACACTCGGAACTACAGCGAGCGCACACGCATCATACAGCAATGACAGCGATGCTATTACCCAATTGAAATATGGACTCCCGAACTATGGTCTCCTCTCGTGCTGCAAACCATTTTAACTGTTCTCCGCCCTCAAAATGCGTAATTGATAATCAACTATCAACAAAATCTGAGATATCGGAGCTGTGGTCTCGGTGGCACGGTGGCTAACGGCTTGGGCTAACGATCTTTCGGTCGTGAGGTCGAGCCCCGGTACTGTCATTGTCATTCCGCAGGAAGGGCATCCATTATCCGTGGTACAATTGTTAGGTACTTGGGCTAGCGATCTTTCGGTCGTGAGGTCGAGCCCCGGTACTGTCATTGTCAGTCCGCAGGAAAGGCATCATATGAAGTCTGATTCTGTCAGACTTGCTCAAGCTCCAAGGGTGGGAGAGTTGAAACACTAGAGCTTCATAGAACACTGAGGTTTAGACATTGATAATGTGTATTGGAAGGTTGTACAAGATCTCATAGAAATCACATCACTGCTTCAGAGGTGGTAGTGAGAAATACTTGACCTTTAATGGACACAGAAATTACTAACTTACTTCCTAACAGAAAATTCGTGGTCATTCATGGCTCCACGTCAATCCTATCCGTCAAGCTTGAACTCATATTCAAGCGCAAGATAATTGCTAATAAGAAAATCCAATCAGTGAGCTATCCAAGACACTCATGGTCAAGTTTATCTCCCGTACAGTAGTAGCTTGCGTGATGTAATGATAGAAACCCAATTATCAAATGCCTCCAGCAAAGTCACGGAAAAAAGCAATCAAAATCAACGTCATGCCTTCCGCCAAATCTAATTTCATCATCATTCTTTGCAGGACATCTTCGAGAAAGCGTACGGCGCGCGTGTAGCGATTCATGAGCCTGTGGAGATGCCCAACTTCAAGCGGGGCGGATTTCACGTCGAGCCGGGGAAAATGGTTGAAGTATTTTTCCGTGTCGTGCGTTGGATTGAGGCAGACACACCGAAGGACCAATGTGTGGTTCATCAAGGAACATACAGTCAACAGGACCTGCCTAGTATTCAAGATCTCAACATCTCATTCGCCTACAACCGTGCCACGTGCATCAACAACCTCATCGCGAACCACACGCTGACCACATGCAACTGTCATCTGGGCAACTATCCGCGGCGACGGGAGCCGACTCTGCAAGTGAGTTCTCAACTGACATCGTGTCTTCTGAGCTCAACTTCTCGTTGATTTGCAGCAAGGATAGATAATAGCTGTGCGCAACCAGTGCATGATCGCTTCTTTATAGCATTCCATGCACAGAATTAGATTGTTTAACCGCATCACTTTGCTAGAAGTGCAAACTGATTCAAACAGATGGCACATGCAGGAACTTAATAAGTGGGCAAAAAGAAATTTTTAATACCTTGCAGAGATAGGAAAAATAGTCGTGCGTCGCTTGCGGATTGCTCTGAATTCCCTCAAAATGCTCCGATCGCCACGATTCCTTCAGATTCGAAGAATTCAGATCATTGCGCAAAAGTTTTCTCGATAATGTTGGGCCCTCTGATCATTTTAAAAAAAGTTAGCAGGCGAATGAAAAAACGTTCACAAACTTCTCTGTAGAACTTGACATCGACTGTCTCTCTTTGCTGTGTGATTCGGTTGATAACAGTCACTGAAACTTTGCACAATTTGGCGTGTTTAATGTTGAACTGGCTGCTCATTGTTCGATTGATATGGTATTTAGTCAGCAGATTGTGCCATTTCATTTACGTTACATGTTCCAATGTTTCCCTCTAGTCAAACGGAAGAAGAGACTCGACGATCTGTCTAATTCTGTGATTCTACGAGTTAGATATCTTAAATGCCCAAGCCCGTAGGGTGAGAACTATTTAAATCTAACGAGTTGGAATGCTATGATGAAGCAATCTCATGCACGAGTTGTGTAGAGAATTTTATTTGACGTCGTGCTATGATGATCAAGGACAGATTGTGATTGACATGTCTATGATTATCAAGAGCATTTGAATAGAAATTTAGCTTCATCAATGGTGAAGATATCTATTCACAGATCTAGTCTATACTAAAGCAGGACAAGAGCACTCATAATATGACTATTGTATCGATATGACACCAGTAATGCTGCCATATCGACGAGTGCGCGTCAGCGCATGAGACGATATCAATGGCAGCATTACTGGTGTCAAATCGATAAAAAAAGTCATATTGCTTATGAGATATCTATTTCCGTCATTACTGGGGTCTGAAATCACTGATTCATAGACAGGTTTCTCTCAGATATCAATGTCCCATTCAATATCAAGGGAAAATCTCAGGCTCCAGTTCATACAAAGGGATCATTCCACAACCAGCTTTCTGAGCGCATTGACGTATTCAGAGCAGTAGATTTTTGAGCAATTTATTAACAAATCCATTTTCACAAATCAAAACCAAACACAATTTCACAATATGGAAATCAATATGTAGGCAGTTGATCAGATGACGTGATGATGATTTATTGAAATGTCCAAGATAGCAGCAGTATTCTTTTTTTATCTTCTGAGCAATACAAAATTATCATCGTAGGAGAAGCTGGCTACAGATGTTTTCAAATTGTCCACTATTTTCGCTTCAATCATGACATAACGAGAATCCATTTCCAACATTTCATGGACTCTCTCACCTGAAAAGGAGCTTGTCATCGAACTTTTCTATCACTTCAAACTCTAAATTGTGCAATCTTTATAGAACTATTAATTCGAGCAATGAGCAATGGCATTCAATGGTTTTGTCGTTTATATCTCTTAGCCACGGTCTTCCGATGTATTGTGTTCCTATCTATTGAAAACAATTCTCTTTATAATATGATATTGTCAGTGACTTGAGACTTTTGTTCACCAAATCAAATTTTCGTGTACATAGGAAATGCACTATGAAAGGCATATCTAAAACTTTGTACACAGTGATACATGATTCTTGAAACTAAACAATATTTTGATCAGGAAGAAACGTCATCCAATTTACAGATTGAAGGAAAATATATGAAAAAGCCATCCCCTATCGTTCTCAAGTGGTTCATCAAAGACACTTCAACATTATATTTGCAAGAATAACACAATGATAACACAACGAAAACAGAGGTAGAAGAAATACAGTGTATTAGTGGAAAAACATAAGATATTGTATTCTTTGATAATTTTACATTATGTTTAGAGATCTATTCATAGCTAGCTGATGAAGTCATCTTAGATGTCTATTTCCGTCATTACTGCTGTCATTTTGCATTGAATGCATAGTAGGAAATTTTGAGCTATCTATGACAAAACGGCATTACTGGTGTCAAATCTCATAAATCATTGGCATAGAATGCGCTTCTTTCAATGCATTGGAGTCATTATTATCTCCCACGCAGGCATAATCTGCTTCACAGGTCAAATAAGGCCATAGGATATCTACAATGAATGCACGTGTGCGATATTGGCGCGACAATGACTATGTGAGATATTTGATGCGTTGATATCATTCCGCGACTTTATGAGCACTCTGTATTATCTCCCACGCAGGCATAATCTGCTTGACAGGTCAAATAAGGCCATAGGACAATACATGCACCGAGACAATGAATTCAATGTTTCTGAAGGAGGGCCTAATGGTTCTGAAAGTGAACTAACTTGAAAAATGCTTAAAGAAGTTTCAACAAATCTTTGGATTTCGACACTGATTCTGTTGGCTGATCAATCGCTCCAATCCCGGACATCTCGGGATTCTTGGCCCAAGTATGAGACTTGTGACACGCCGTTCTAGAATCCGTTCAAGTGAGTCAGAGCGCGTGAGGATTGAGCTCATATCCAACACTGTGTCCATTAAAATTGTCTCATTTACGAAGCATCGCATGCCTTTCAAGATTCCGGACAGTATAATTCCTGTTGCCGATTGCTTTCTTCAAATCACGAAAATTTGTATTTCTATAAACCCCTTTGGATTGTACGTTATTAGCGGGCACAATGCTCTCTTCATAGATGAGAAGAGAAATGCCGCCGTAAACAATTGCTGTCACAAATGTTAACCAGAATCGATGAATGAGTAATTATTGAAATTTACGATTCATATCAAGATTGGAAATTGACAATTACTCGAACATACATATTCCCATCATGACTACTTGCATCATCTTCAATTCGTGGAATTCAGTCTGAAAACTAGACACGCCAGTTAATTCAATGGTTGATGGATAATGACCGGTTGTATTTCTTCACTTCAGTGGACGGCAGATAGACGGAAGCAGTAAATTCCCAACTGTGAGGCAGTATATGTCCAAACTTACTGACATCCTTCATAATCGGCTGAGAATTCTCACCACAGAGAGTTTCTATTACAGATCCCATACACGGGCATTTGATCTCTCATGTAGCCTTCTCATGGTTGACGCCATCTTTCATGAAAGACTTTCAATGACTTCATTTTGGAGGTGAAATCATGAAAAAATAAGCAATTTGGAATGATGGTAGTAATGATGATTTACTCTTCAACCTTCAGCCAATATCTGGTGACTCTCTTCGGATGTAGAAGGCAGTAACTGTTCACATCATACTCAATGTACAGCAAACAAAGTTCACATGTAGCAAAATAAGAACGAGGAATGGGAGACTGTGCAGCATGTAGAAGATCAGATGATGTAAAATAATACTTAATCAATGGTAGATGAGAAGTAACAAACAACGGATATCGACTGTATTGATGAAAAATAATAACTACCACAACTACTTTTATCCTCCGGAAGCTGAAAGTTTCATTTATCCTGCCTGTATCGGCTAAGTCATGTATTTTGATAATGGGAGGATGATAGACGCATAGAGATAACATCATCTGTTTCATTGTTGAGTTGTCCTAGTTGATTAAATTCCTTTGAAAGATACAACACAGCTGCTCAATGAAAACAAAGAAAGCAATTCATTAAAATGCTTGTTGAAAAGGGACGACTTTTGATATGCGAACACCTCTCTCTGCCTCTGAACACGGTCGCCGAAGGTGTCCTATGGATTACATTGCACCAATTCTCCGTCACGGACCGAACTGCCGGTTGGTGAGACTGCCGGATTAGCGAAGTTTGACTTACGAAATATGCGTCTAGACACACTAAAAACCATATTGGAAGTGTTGCACTTTGATGCAGTTTGCTATGTCCGAAAACGGTTTTTGTGTTCATATTAGTGAATAACCGATAAGGGTGATGCTTCAACCTACAGTGGTAACTTCAAGAATTCGGCTTATCAGCGCTATGTGGCCTCCGTGGCACAATGGTTAAGTGCATGGCCTAGAAATCCTTCGGTCCAGAGGTCGAGCCCCGAGAGTGTCATTAGAAGTCGTCAGGAAGAGTATTCGGACTAAATGATCACAACGCTCCAGATTATCAGCACCGTCCAAGTCCTCAGCATGGGGTAGTAGTGACGTTAAGCAGTCATCACATCGTTAATTACAGTTGTCATTGAGAATCAATCTTTCATGAATTGTCTGGTGCCACAGCTCCCAGCATGAAGTTCATGAAATTGCTGCGTTAAGGATTAACGAAAATTAAGACATTCTCTCTATCACTTACTGATGTTATGTATTGTAATTCAAATGAAGAAATGTGGAATTACATGAAGTACTATAGACGGATGAAGAAACTAGCGATAACAAATTCAAGTGAAGAAATAGTATTTTCCATGTGTAGTCTTAGGTATAGTGTGTATAGTTTCGTTGCTTTCGGTGTAGTAGAGTGTCATTGTAGTTCTATTGTTTACCTCCATTATCCACTTTCCACTTATCCACTCTTACCATTATCCACTTTGTGTAGTGTCAGATATAGTTCACTTGTAATCAGTGTAGTAGCATCGCTGTATTTCCATATTTTACCTCCACTTTTCCAATTTTTATCGGTTTCCTGTTGTTTTATAATATCCATTTTTAATTTCCTTAACCTATGGTGACCATTGTCTTATTCTATTTCCACTATCAGCATCTGTAGTCGGTACAGTATATTAGACGTCTGTTTTGAACGTGTATACGGCAGTGTTTGGAATCTATGGTATTAGTACAAGTCTTAAGATTTCCATTTTTACCAGATATTGGGCCAAAGCTGATCAATTTTAATTCGTTGCCACGAGAAAGCTACATTAAGTTCGTTTAAGAACTGATTAATCCATTGTTTACAGTAGCATTGCCTTTGTACACTTGCGGATTGGAGAACGCCATCAGTCCTCATTAGGACTACTTTAACTGATAATTTAAATTAGTAAGCATTATATTCTATTATAAATGAATAAAATGGCTACTGGGATGACTTTCATCATCGTATGAAAATTTGTGTTTCCATCAATTCAAGATAGGCACTTTAATCATCAAACACCGGATACACAGGCGACCAGGCAGAGAAATTCTCATTACTTCAAGTCATTTTCTCCATATACGAAGATTGAGCTCGCATATTGATCTCCTGATCGAAGATACATCCCATAATAACGCTTTCAACAATTCATTCCATCGGCTGCTGGCTATATTCCGTCGGTCAATGCTGCTATCTAAATGTTTCCATGAGAGAAGAATGGTTTGAAAACATGACTTATAATATTCTTTTTTTCAGTCAACAATGTCTTCACCAATTCAATACAGGAACTCTTCTACTGTTCGTGCGGAATGTGTCTAGCCGTTATTCCGCAGTTTTACATGCATGCGCCGTCAAGACTGTTCGTCTCAATCATTCTTTTGTTAACCCTTCAAACACTCAACTTTCTTGTCTGTGGCTTCTTATAACATTTCATTCGGATCACCTTTGAGGTTCCTTCCCTCTCAATTCCAATAAATGTCTGATTATAGCGTTCAGCAAAACAATGAAACAATAAAGCAACGAATAACTGTTTACTTTTCATTTCTAATGACAAACAGCACTGACAGAATAGAGGAAGGGGGAGCAGAAATGTTTCCAATGTCTTTCATGTTTGTTGACAGAAGTAATGGGCAAGAAAATGTCAGTGTTTTTCACTTCTATGCAATTATAACGTCCCTCAAAACGTCAATCATTACGCCTCTAGGCAGCCTGTTGACGAACAAAGGCATTCCGTTGCGGTACACGGACATGTATACGAGCTGCGTATGAGGTCGGTCCTGATTTATGGTGCGGAAATTGACGGAGCAGCTAGGAGGCGTTGACAGGCGAATGCTGCGATAGATGGCTCATGTGAAGTTGAAGAGCAAAGTGGCAAGATTACGTGGCCTACCCGAAATACCCATTCGCCAGCGGCATAAACGCTTGCGGTGGTTCGGACACGTCAACAGAGCAACCGACAACATCATTGGTGAGGTGTATCATCTATCGGTTGACGGTCGCTGGCAACGTGGCTGTGTCGAAGAAGAGCTGACGGTCAAGGAGGACACTGCTCTGGAAGAGTGGAAGAAAATCATCGGAGCAACGTCCAACCCTTGTGGAATCGGGATAGTGAAAAAAGATAACTTAGAAATCCTCTCAATCCGCTCGATCTATCTGTACAAGTGCAATAAAAGAAGTTGCTTATTTATGACACGGATTTCTTTTCCTCAGCTAGGACAGGTGAAATTATGAAACTATCTTAGATTAAATACTACAGTGAATCCTCATCAACACAAAAGCAAATCATGACTCTAGTTGTAAAGCTACGAAGACGACACGAACTACGATGGTGTTCATGTCACGAAAGCTCGGAATTCTCAGTCCTCACTAGCCATATGCCTAAACTTCGCGCATGTCAGTACATTTACAGCTTTGTATGAAAGGAAGAACGAAGTTCTCTGCTATTGACTAGCAGATATTAAGAGTTCCCATTCGAATGTATTGAATGTCCACAGTTTCATTGAAATTCCACATGCCATTCCCGACGACTGCCAATGGTTTCTTCAGCCATTGAAGGTAGACTACGAGAATCTTATAATTCTATGAAAAACGCAATAAACTCATTCTCTCTTTTGTAAATCAGCTAAATGATTCTCCACTGTTTATTTGTGTGACAGTCACGCGTTCACAGACATTTTTCCGTCTAATCAGCGGACAGTTCGGGAGAGAATGGGAACAATTCTCTCATATTTGCATAATGTAGACAATTATGAGGAAATGGAATTATTTTTTATCTCTTCGTCGTCGCAAGAAGGCATTCTTGATCTCTTCTCTGATTATTTCCGCTATCACGTTATTCATAATCCCCAGATTCCATTCCCATTGCAGCTTTATTCCAAGTCTCCAAGGTTAACTACGTTTTGAAGTAATATTTCAAGGAAGATAAATCGGAACAATTCATTCCTCGTTATGGGAGACTTTAATTCATCATGCTCATTAGAAAGCCGGTTGAAATGCACGTAGCGAACTTAGGAAATGCAGACAATAAGTAATATTATTGAAATTTATTAGAACCGGACAGGCGCTCGTCATAAACTCCGCATTTGGAAATCAAATTTCACATCAAGTTGATAAATACAGTAATTCATCCGATGTTCATATTCACTACATATCTGACTAGGGAAGAGGAGGACATGTAATATCAGGACATATTTACAGCAATATGCTTTTCGAACGCTAAGTACAAGTATGAGCACAAATACAGTCGCATCAGTGTGCGTGATTTAGGTCAGCAGTGCTCTGTTCAGGATTCTTCAAATGCACATCAGACAAGATCAGTTCTATAAAGTATATTCCGACTAGAGCCTTTT